>LPNX010660011.1:16786-42614 GCA_001517045.1 Pseudotsuga menziesii | reverse complement strand
GGATGTGTATCGACTACAGGGCCCTTAACAAAATCACCATTAAAAACAGGTATCCTCTTCCTCGCATTGATGATTTGCTTGATCAGTTGAAACATGCAATTAATTTTACAAAATTGGATCTGCGTAGTGGGTATCATCAAATCCGTGTTGCTGAAAATGATTCCTGGAAAACAGTGTTTAAAACAAAACATGGTTTGTATGAATGGCTTGTAATTCCTTTTGGGCTATGTAATGCTCCTGCTACTTTCATGCGGGTCATGAATGATGTCTTTCGACCATTCATTGATGATTTTGTAATTGTATATTTGGATGATATCCTTGTGTTTAGCAAAACCTGGGAAGAGCATATTGTACATGTGAAGAAAGTTTTAGATGTACTGAAGAAGGAGAAGCTTTATGTAAAAATTTCTAAATGTGAGTTTGCTAAAACTTCTTTAGTATATTTGGGCCATATTATTGGTGGAGGACACCTGCGAGTGGACCCAGCCAAGGTTGCTGTCAATGTAAACTAGCCACGGCCTAACATCATTACTGAAATCAGAAGTTTTCTGGGTGCAGTTCAGTATTGGACGAAATTCATTTCTCGTTTTTCTTCCATTGCTGCTCCATTACATGCGTTAACAAGCATTAAAGAAATTTTCTAGTGGGGAGGCAAGTATCAGAAAGCCTTCGACACTTTGAAGGAAAAGGTTAGCATAGCACCAGTTCTGACATTGCCAGATTTGTAGCAGCCATTTGAGATCGAAACCGATGCCAGCGGGTTTGCCATGGGAGCAGTTTTGATGCAAGGAAGGAAGCCAATCTGTTACCATTCAGAAACGTTCTCTACTGCGGTAAGTAACTATCTGACTTGTGACAAAGAGTTGTATGCTTTAGTACAGAGTGTGAAGAAGTGGAAACATTATATTATGGGAAAAGAAACAGTTATACATACTGATCATCAGCCACTTCAATAATTACAATCTCAAACTAAAGTACAACAAAGTAGGCATTTAAGATGGATGGTATTCTTACAACAATTTCATCTCGTAATTAAGTACAAAAAGGGAATTCATAATAAGGTAGCAGACATG
Source organism: Pseudotsuga menziesii (assembly GCA_001517045.1). Classification (NCBI taxonomy): domain Eukaryota; kingdom Viridiplantae; phylum Streptophyta; class Pinopsida; order Pinales; family Pinaceae; genus Pseudotsuga; species Pseudotsuga menziesii. Next base: position 41,541 of record LPNX010660011.1, on the reverse strand, counting down.
TTATCAAGGCCTCCTACAAATGCTTCAATCATTCTTCAAAACAGTTCATTAACACATGAAAGTTATATTGAACAGTATGCAGAAGATAAAGATTTTAAGAAAGTATATGCATCACTAATACATGGTAAACAGGAAGAAAACTATTATGTGCATAATCAACTCTTGTATCATCTTGGTAAACTCTGTATTCCAGAGAAAGAAAGAGTGCATGTGATCCGAGAGGCACATCGTTCATTGATTGTAGGACATTTTGGAGTAAGTAAAACATTGTCTGTGTTGCAGAATCATTGTTATTGGCCTCAAATGCAAGAAACTGTAGCTAAATACATAAGAGGTTGTGTTATGTGTGCAACGAGTAAGCCTAGCAATAGGAAATTGGGTTTGTACACACCTCTTCCAGTTTCTTCTCGTCCTTGGGAAAGCATTTCTATGGACTTTGTAGGAGGACTACCTATGTCTAGAAAAGGGCATGATTATCTATATGTTGTTGTGGATAGATTCAGCAAAATGTGTATCTTAATGCCATGTAACAAGCAGATCACTGTTGAACAAACAGCTCATCTATTCTTTCAAAATGTTTGGGTACATTTTGGGCTGCCCATGTCTATTGTATCTGATCAGGATTCTCAGTTCTTCGGAGTCTTCTGGTCAACTTTATGGGAGCTTATGGACACTAAACTGAAGAAAAGTACCACTTTTCATCCACAGACCGATGGGAAAAGAGAGGTAGTAAACAGGACAGTGGTTCAGCTGCTCAGAGAATATTGTAGTAAACATCCTAAACTTTGGGATGAGCAGTTGTAGTATATACAGCATGCCTACAATCATGCAGTTCATTCTTCCACGAACAGACCTCCTTTTGAAACTTGTTTTGGTTATCTGCCAAAAACATCGATGGACTTCTCTTTTGGCAAAGATGCAGTGGATGGACATCATGATGCAGATAAAGCGCTAAGGTTCATTCAGAGAATCCAAGCATTGCAGCAGGCAGTTCAAGAACAGTTGGATAAGAGCCAGGCAAAGTACAAAGCCAGGCATGACAAGCATTGAGTTGATCATCAATTTTAGGTTGGTGACAGAGTTTGGTTACATATCACCAAAGAAAGAATGAAAGGTGAAGGTAAAAAGCTTAAACCTATCAGGTATGGTCCTTTTGAGATCTTGGAAAATATCGGTACTAATGCTTTTCGCTTGAATTTACCTCCATACATGCAAATTTATTCAATTGTCAATGTTGAGAATCTTAAATTGTATGAGCCTCCTATGATCATGGATGAGGAAATTAACATACAGATTCCTTCAGTTGATGATATGGCACCTAAATATATGAATGAGTTGCAGGATGATGTTATTCTTGACAAAAATGTAAGAACTTCATGAAGGGGTAATGCTAAGTACCTTTGAGTGGGGCTTAAAGGCATGCATCCTAGCAAAGCAAGATGGATGGAGATTGGAAAAGTGAGGGAGTTATACCCTCACTTACTTGCTGAATAATTTAGGCTTTTGGTGGTCCAAAATCTCTCCAATGGGGAGGAATGATCCGGAGGATTATTCATCTTTAATTTACACTGATCCAATATGGTACAATGGTATTTAATCTATGGTTCAAAGAACATAACACATGTTTTAACTCATAGACTTTTCACACTGTTGTGACAGACTTAGCTGTGACAAAATTTTCACACTGCTGTGACAGACTTAGCTGTGACACAGATTTAGCTGCGACAGACTTTTCACACTGCTGTGACAGACTTAGCTGTGACATAGATTTAGCTGCGATAGACTTAGCTGCGACAGAATTTTCACACTGCTGTGACAGACTTAGCTGTGACATAGATTTAGCTGCGACAGACTTAGCTGCGACACAGATTTAGCTGCGACACAGAATTAGCTGCGACAGAATTTTCACACTGCTGTGACAGACTTAGCTGTGACAGTATTTTTACACTTGTTGCGACATGGTGAAGTTAGTGGTGACATCAAACGGTTACATTACGTGTGATGTTATGGTATGGTGCAACATATGTGCGTAACGGTCATTGCAACGTGTTGTGAATCAACATGTGCGTGGAGTTAGTTGCCATGTTTCGGGGATATGGAACGTCATGGTAACATAATGCTTGTGCAGTGACTTGGCCGAATTGCATGGTTCAGCTTAGTGTATGGTTGTAACAATAATAAAAAAAAAAAAAAGAAAACAGCTGAGATGATGGAATCGAATCGGTTACTTATCCCTCACGCTAAACTCTTAAATAGAGGAGGTTGGCCACAGAGAAGGGGGGGCATTGTTTTGGAGCACAGAGTATTGTTTCTCTGTTATGAGAAGCTTAGAGATCAATTTTGCTGCGAAGTGTCCAGATGTTATGCTGTAGAAGTCGACATTCTCTGTTATATTTTAGCTTTCTTTACCTTTGAATGCTGATTGTAATTTCGAGAGAAAGGTCTTAAAGATTTTGTACAGTATTTTGTTTACAGTTGCTGAAGTTTTTTCCAGAACCATTTTGTACCATTTTAAAAAATATTAATTGGATCGGTACCCATTGGAGAGGGACCCGGAGACGTAGCCCAGTGGAGGGGGTGAACTCCGTTATCAACTTCTGTTTGTGATGCTCTGATTCTATGCTTCTTTATATATGTTTATCAGTTTGTTTTCCATCTGTTTTCAGTATTTAATTTATGTTCATGCTGTTCCATTAATTAACCTATTCAACGCATTCTTTTAACACAAACTTTTAATGCACACAAGTTGAGGTCCGACGGATCAACTTCATATAGGATGCATTACTATAATCAATGTCATCAACATATACATGCATGAAACCGTTCTACATTCCACTATTCACATGGTATGAGGTCTCTTACCTTTACCAATCCATGGAATTTGTCATAAGTAAACTCTTACCTACATGGGTTGTACTTACACCCTTAACATGACCAATTTGGTTGGTCCTTGCAGGAGATTGCATAATTTTTCTCACCAACTTTTGCTATTGACTTGTTGCTTTATCCCTTTCTCCAGAGGGTTGCTAGTCACATTCATCAGCTTCAGCAACATATTCATCCGGGTCCATGTCATCGTTGGTTTTCCCACTAATGCCAACATCAAAGCAATGATTATCATTAGTGGTTCATACAAAGCATATAATTTTCAATACTCTTACCAACATGCAATATCCTATGCATGTAATACATATCCTCATGCATTTCATGCATAAACTTAGGAAATTTAGTTATAATCAGCAAGATAGAGTTTCAAGGAAACTTCCCTTTTCAAGTCTCTCATCCTGGCATGGAACTACTTTTCCACACAGCAGCTGATTGACTTCATAGTCCTTGCTACCCCTAGGAAAGAAATTGTCCATATTTGTCCATTTGATAGCAGCAGCCATCACTAGAACTTTGCTGTATCATACCCAGATTCTAGCGACTTACCCTCATTCCCCACTGGATAATCTTTCCAACGCCTATCCACATGCTTCATTCCAACCTCGGATGTGAAAACCACACCACTTATAAAAATGAAGGCTTTCACCAAATCTTTGCATTTTACACACAGCTGCATTTGGACTAGGTGCCAGCTTCAGCCAACTTCAGCCACCTGTAACCCACTGAATACAGCTGAAAATCCCACCGGAAGGCAGTCAAAATCTGCTGGAAATCCAACTGAAAACCACTAAGAAATCCCCTTTGAAAAACTTAATTTTCCCTTTGCAGAATCGGCTCTCACTTCATCTATCCATCCGACGTATCGGCTGTCAAAATAGTTATTCCTTCCACCGTTTCGGATCCCCACATGGCTAACTTCTTCCGCGGTTCATTGGCTCCTCTTTTTGCTAAATCGTTCCGACATTTTGGGGGTCGAAACCACTAATCCCTCCGCTGTATCGGTGGTTGAAATGACTAAACTATTCTGATGTACATCAGGTGTCGGATCCGCTAATTACTAACATCGGCGATCGGAACCTTTAGTCCTTCGGAGGTTCAATCCTTTCTCCAGCAGTAACGGTGGTCGTTCATCCCTCTGCGGGCTTCGATGACCCTATTCATCGGTTGTCGGAAGCTCTAAACTTTTGATGTCTTTGTTTTCAATTTCCCCCCTTCATCGGCTCAACTTCCTCCTTTCATCGGCGAAGAAGTTCCTTCCGTAGCCGCAATGGCGGAACACGATACTCCATCTTCTTCCAATCGATGGCACAACCAAATCGGCATCAGCGCTCTTTCCACATCGAAATCTTAGTGACTTTGGCTTCCACAACGGTGGCACGCTAAACACTAACTTCTTCCGATCGGCGCTCTTTACTTTAAACAATTTTTTTTTTTTTTTTGCGGCGTCGGCTGTCTTCCTCATCGGTCTCCAAATGACTTTGTCTTCCGCAACGGCAGATGGATGAAGAACTTATTTCTTCCGATTGGCCAATGTCTTTCTTCCTTAGGATAATTTTAAAGCTGCTTTCACGGCATCGGCAGTCTTTCTTGTCGGGAGACTTAGGCGGGGGAACATGATCTTTTTATTTTCTTCCGATTGGCAGCCCAAACTGATTGGCGTCGAAAGTCCTTTCTCGTTGGGGGTCAAGTGACTTTGACTTTCGCAATGGCAGATGGGAGAACAACTAAGTCCTTTCAATAGTCGATGATTTCAACACTTAGCCAAAATTTCCAAAAAATTTCATGGTGTCGGCAGTCGCAGAACTTACCCATCGGACGCGCTTCTGCTAGCTCTTCCGCTACAATAGAAGGCTCTTCCACTAGCCCTTCCACTACGTCAAAAGTCTGAACCACTAACTGTTCTAACTATCAAAACTTAGGCAATTTTCTTGAAATTTCCCTCCGTCGGCAATCGGGTCCACTGCTGCATCGGCGGTTTAGTTCATTCCACAGCCGCAACGGCGGCACTCGCTCCACCTTTTCCACCGACGATTTCATCACTTAGACAAATTTTAAATTTGTCTTTCTTCTTTCTTCCGAGTATAACACCTGTCATCCTGTCGGCAGTTGGAACCATTACTGCATCAGCATCCTAGTCGGCCTGTCGGTTGTCTTGTCTCATTGGAAGGTTAGTGCCTTTCACTTCCGCAACGACGACACACGAACCACTTTCTGCTTCCGATGGCCGCTCTTTACTTAGAAAAATCTTGAACTTTCGGCATCGGTGGTCGGACGACTTTTCTGTCGAGTGCGTAGTCGTTTAGACTTCTGCAACTACAGATGCTTGAAGAGCTATTTTCTTCCAACGGACACTTAGACAAGTTTCCATGATTTTCCTTCACTGCTTTCCATCGGCACGCCTTCATCTAACTCTTTCGCTACGACAGAAGTCCATTCCACTAACTCTTCCGACTGTCCAACACTTAACCAAATTTCTTTTGCAACTTCCGCCTGTCGGCAATCGGATCACTACCACCTCCACGATTTAGTCTTTTCGACAGCCACAATGGCGAACTGTCAAGTGCTAAATCCTTCCTCCACATCGGAAATTTGTTCCTCTTTAGTGCTCTGGTGAGCCAACTGTTCAAGCACTTAGATAATTTTTTGAATTTTGCTGCCATCAGACTCTGATCTCTGCTGGGCAGAATGAAATTGGAAGTTTGCTGCCATCAAACTCTGATCTCTGCTGGGAAGAATGAAGTCTTTCCTCTGTCACTACATCCTTCATGACCCATAGAGGCCCATTGTTGCAACCTTGAGCTCTGATACCATTCTGTCACATCCCCATCCCTACAACAAGCGAAGAGGACACAGCCAACAGCACGAACAGCCGGGCAAACAGCCCCATGAACACAAACAAAAGAGATCAAATGCTAAAATTAAGAGAAACTTAAACATAATACATAACAAGATGAATAATCCTTCAAATACAAATGCATACTAAGATGCATGATCCATACAAGGATACCGAGTTAATCAATCATTTAGTGGAAGAAAACATATGCATTTCAACAGCATTCACATGCTCATCATAATTCACAAAATAATAGATTATGTTTGCAGAGATGAATTAGCAGCAGTACTTATCTTTTGATGAAGAATCCCGCAACTAACTACGTCGCTGCAATGTTCCACCCAACCATAGGCCAGCGTGCTCATCAATCTCTCAGTAACGTTGCCACCCTCGAGCTGGGCATGATTCCTCCAAGGATAAGGGTCAATGCAAGCTTACACATAGCCGAGGGACATAATCATCCAAACCAACATCGCTGGGTTTATCAGGCCATCAACAAACTAGCCAAGTCAGCACAGTCCGAAGACCAACCACTGCTTACATGCAGCAAAACAATCCCTTCACAGCTCCGTGAAGAAGGCAAAGACAACCAAGGATAATCCCAAACAAAATATGAGCACAGCTCGAGTCCATAGACAACACAGAGTTGTTCTAGGCCCTAACGTGGCCAAAGCAACTCAGTTGCGACCCAAACCATGGTATATCAGCAGCCCAAACTCACAATGAATGATGGCCACAATCCACAGTCTCAAACAAAAGGAGAAGCCAAACTCCTAGCATGGACAGAAGCAGCACTGCCAGCCTAGACATGGGAAAACTCAGCTGACAATTGTGGCAATCAACAGCCAACTAACTCCCACGGATCCACAGCACACATCTCCTCTACACAAACGCTAGAAAATGACACAGCCCATGCAAACATGGAAGAAACACACTCGCAGTCCACAATTAAAGAAGAAAATCGGGCTCACAACTACATCCGAAAATCGTGGGAAGAATAACAACAACCCAAAATGCAATCAGTGAGCACGGCTCACAACGTGGAAAATGACTCCAATGGTCTGCGCTTGAGGAAAACTTGCACCCAACAGCAAAACACAAGGGAAAACATACCTGATTCCACTCTATGGAAGAACGTGATTGATCAACGATCAACAGCCCCTCTCCTGGCTGCGTGAGAGTGTAAATCTCCCCTCATGCACGCAAATAAATAACCCATGCGAGGGACACACAGACCACCGTGAGGAACAAACAAACCACAGCTCTGCGTGTGAGCATGAACCGACCACTGCTCCACGTGAGCATCAACAGACACGACCTTGAAGGTGAACTGACCACACCGTGAAGGTTGAAAATGTGGGAGGGAAGAGTCGTGGAAGAGTGGGGAGTGAAAGCAGTCGTGGGTGGAGTGGGCGTGTGGGCAAGGGACTGACAGTCCTACCACCCCACTCCCAAAACAATAACTGCCTCAACCACCAATAGCCATAACTCCTCAACCAACAACAACAAAACAATAAAGAGGTTGAAAAGGGAAGATGACAAAAACAAAACAAGGTGGCAACACATGGGTTTTTCCCCCATAGACCAAGGTTTGACATCCCCCACCCCTTATCCTTCGGAATCATGCCCTTTTCATTCAACGTTGCACTGTCGTAGCTAGTTGTGGTTTATTTTATTTGATGTGTGTATTTACATGATGCCAAATTATAATGTGCCACATAGCATGATAGACCATCGGCAACTACCCTTATTGCCGAAACCTACACGACCAAATCGATGGTGGGGATTTTTCCTTGAGCTCCTCACCATGATTAATTACTTTTTATACATCATGCAAATGGGGTCAAAACCAGGGGTGTGACAGTCACTCTGACCTCGTCTTATACTACTTTAAGCGACTCCCATTGACGAGCATCAGCAGTGCTGCACCATCTAATTGATGTAGCTAAACCACACCTCCAGAAGTAATGGAATGAACAAGATACGGGCCAAACTAGTGCATCTGTAACATACCTGAATGATTTATGAACTTGTTGTCATATAACAACACCAAATATCCTTCCGCAAACTATTTTTTCTTAATGTGGCAATCATGCCATGCCTTCTGTCGATCCATCGCAACCTGCTGGTGGAAGCCAACAATAAAGCAGTCGTCTTCAAGATGGATTAAATGCACAATGCACTCTTCTAATGCTTCTGCATCATCCATTCTAGTTGCCGCAATGATGCACAAACTAGGAACAATGTATTCCATGGGCCATAATCGCCTCTTGCCCATATACTAGCTTGAATGGTGGCTGTCCTGTTAGACATTTACAAGCGGTGCAATAGGCCCATAGCACTACTGGAATTTTCAAGTCCCATTCATTGCGATCAGCATTACATACCTTTGTCAACGTTGTTTCCAAAATTTTGTTGAACGCTTCAACAGTCCCATTCGCATGTGGATGGTATGGTGTGGCTTTCTTATTTTGCACCTGCAAATCCTCAGTTAGCGCCCTCACAGTACGGTTCATAAAGTGACTACTCTAGTAACTCATCAATATCTTGGGACAACCAAACCGTGTCACAATATTTTCAAAGATGAACTTCGCTACTGTTGCAGTGGTACAATCCACAACTGGTATGGCCTTTTCCCACCTAGTCATATAGTTAATTGCGGTAATGATGTATCATGCACCAGTCCTCTTCCCTATTGGATTAATGGGACCCACAAAATCCATGGCCCATTTATCAAAAGGTTGGAGAGTTACCTATGGCACAAGCAGCATCTCGTCTTGCTCCAATGGTCTACTGATGCACTAGCAGACATCACAACTCCACGCATAGTCTACAGCATCATTGTGCAATGTAGGCCACCATATCCCGGTGTGCAACACCTTCCACGTAGTAGCTCTTCCTCCATAGTGACCTCCCGCGATTCCTGCATGTGCTTCTTCTAGATCGGGTCCCTACTCATGTGGTAAGATACATGTTGCAAGATTTCATCTGGTCCAAGCTTATATAACTGCCTAGTAATCAGCTATAAATCTGAATCCTTTACTACCAACTGCTTCTTTTGACTAGTTGACATGTCCTCTGGGGTGACACAAATGGCCAAGAACTGAACGATTGGGGCATAGTGATCATCTGCGATGTCGACATGGAACAGTTCCGCATCTGGCAATCCGTCATCAATATTGGCTGGTTCTTCACCTGTCTCAATGCGAGACAGGTGATCAGGACTAGCATTCAACTGTCCTGGTTTCACAATTATTTGAAAGTCAAATTCTTGGAACAGAAGCAGCCACCGACAGATCCCCCCCCCCCAACACAACCTTATTGACCAAGTATTGCAAGGTGGAATGATCGATGAACATATTGAAGTGACCACCTAACAAATAGTGCCTGAACTTTTGCAAGGCATAAACCATCGCTAAGCCTTCTCTTTTAGTCATTGTGTAATTTCGTTCAGTAAATGACAACTTCCTACTGTCATATGCAATCGAGTGATCCAGGTCACCCTCACCTGGTTTCGTAAGCACAACCCCCAGCACAATAGAAGAGGCATCAACATGCATTTGGAAATCCTTATTCCAATCTGAGAATACCAGTATGGGTGTGGAGGCCATCTTGGCATTCATAGTGTCAAAACTTCCTTGACATTCCTAACTCCACTCAAATGCAACATCCTTTTTAATAGCTTCTCCATAGGGGCAGTAATCATAGAGTACCTTTTGATGAACTTGTGATAGTACCCCATATGCCCCAGCGTTGCCCAAAGCATCTTCACATTCATTGGTGGTAGAAAACTAAGAATTAGCACAATCTTTGCTGGATCAACCAACATATCGCCCTTACATACAATGTGTCCAAGTAGCATTCCAAAAGGCGCACAAAAAATGCACTTCTTAGAATTCAATGCAATCTGATGTTGTCGACACCTTTCTAGCATCAATCGCAAGTTGCTAAGATGGTCCCTAATTATCTCGTAGACTATCCAATCATCCATATATACTTGCATGAACTTTTGAATAAAGTATTTAAACACAACGACAACTACCCAAGAAAATACTACTGGTGCATTTTTTAGCCCAAAAGGCATGACTATATATTGAAAACAGCCCCATTCAGTGACAAACATGGTCTTATGATGATCCTCCTTTGAAATTTGGATCTAGTGGTACCCCAAAAAGCCATCAGTGAAGGAATACATCTCCTAACCGCCTACTCCTTCAAGGACTTCATATGTAAATGGATTCAGGAACGGATCATGCACGCATGCATCATTCAACTTTCTTAGGTCGACGCAAATGCGAATTTCGTTGGTCTTTTTATCTTGAACCACCATAGGGCTTATCCAGTCTAATTCTTCTATAGGCTCGATGATCCCAGCATCCAGCATCCATTCATTCTCATCCTTCACACGGTCCTTGTATCATGGTTTTAGTCGATACGACCTTTGTCGCATAGGTTTTGCATCTATTTTCAACGGGATTTTAATCTCCCCCAGGTCCCCTAATATCCCCTTCATTTCTGAAAAACGCATCAAAAAAAGATCCTAAAATTCATGCAGTAGTTCTGTGATTTTGGCCATTGTCTCTTTGTCCTAATAGTCCCCGATATTGAAAAATTTTGTGTTCTCTTCTGACCCAATGTTTACTTTCCTGATTTTCAGTAGCTGACTCATCGAATCTGTCGGTAGGTCTGGCATTACGACATCGTGGCATCCTTCTGACTTTGGAATATTAACATTCTGCAACTCGTCATCATCTTCAGGTTGCCCAAAAATATTGTAACATGTCATCTTGGATTGTATTGAGCAATTCGCATGTGAATCAACTGGGTATGCGACAGGGACAACCTTCAGCACTACGTCAAAGATGATTTACAATGCATTATGTACTTCTGGGTTGGCATCCTATAAATTAAATGTCTGCGCAAAGCAAACAGATAACTCCCCCCCAAGTGGGTATAGTTCTGCACAGTTCTGCCACTACATATCAGGATCTCGACATCTCATCTAGAGTGTGAAAAAAAGCATGGACCCACTCATCCTTGGGTCGCGATGCCCATAAGGCCTGACATTCTATCAAATGACTGGTGAGTTCATTCCATCCATCATATCACCCAGCATGATAGACCTCTGAATGACTAAAGTGCACCATCATCAATATCCAACACTGTCCCCAGTCATGGATCATTTACTTGTGCATCGCCCATCACCGGGTTGGGGTAGCCTTAATTGCTACATCTAGATCCAATACCCTTTGTGGCTCAAACACTTTCTCTTCAAATTCTTGAATTAATTTTGATAACATGAGCAGCCCTTCATAAATTGGAAACTCGAGAGTCTCAGTTGCTACACGATGGAGAGACTATGTAATCAACCCACATTTCCTAAACGACACCTCATGCAACCTATTTTGCCAATTTTCTAGAGAATCAAAGGACGCAGAATTAGCGTTGCGCCATACAAGTTCACCATTGACAGTGGGATAGATATAGTCTTCAAAGATATTATATGCATGGTCCCAACTTCTACCGGCTTCATCCCTCACAGGTTCAATATACTGACGTCCTTCCTGAGGGTCCATGGGAGCGATGACCCTTACATCCTGGTTCTTAAACGTCATAACCTATTTTTTTAAATTGATAACCACCATGTTATCGTTAGCCCACCTGATCCCTAGTAGTGTGGGATAAGAACCTCCATCTTCAACTACTTCTATCACATCAAAATCAGCATGTGTTTTCATACCTTCAATATCAACAACCAGGTTTGAGACGCGACCAATGGGTTGGACTTTTGCCTGATTCGCTAGTCACAGCTGCACCAGCGACCATCCCAATGTCGGCTTCCCTATCAACAGCCAAGTTTGCTTGGTCAGAATGTTTACATCTGATCCAACATCCAAAATAACTGATCCAGCCTCATAATCTCTGATCTGGATGTTCATCCTCATCTCCTTGCCTGTCTTCTTCTTTTACGAGGAGTTCACCACAAAATCCTCCAATGTCTTATCCTAGTGGTACAAAAACTTCTCAATCTTGACAAGGGCTTCAGGATCCCTTGCCAATGATAGATAATTCTCAAAGAACTGCTGCAAGGTACCATGCTATCGTGATGGTCCTACCTCTACAGATGGATAAAAATCAGACGGCATTGCCATAATAGGTAACTTACCTGGATTTCTCCCGATTGTATGATTGGCCTTGAAGAAGGTGTCTTTATTCATCGCAATATCAAATGCTGCATTTTTCTTTCTAGTGATTTGAACTTGCTACCGTATTCTGTCTTCTCTAGTTGTCGCACCAGCACAAGTGACAACCCCAACGTCGACATCCTTTGTTCGCGGTTCAGATTGAATTATGGCAACTGTCGATCCTTGATTCAAGTTCTGGGCTTGATTCAATGGTGGGTTCTGATTTAGTGGTGAGCTCATCAGCTGATTCTAAATATGTTGTGGGATCTATGGAAGGATCTGATTCTACATCATCGGCTGGTTCTCCACTTGGAACGTTGGTTGGTTCTAAGTCTGTGCATTCTGCAACTGAGGAATATTTCCAGCCTGCCATTTTGCGATAAAATGACAGAAATTTTCAACATTATGCTCGCTGGATGCACAGTATGTACAGTGTGCATGAGGACACTCCCTCTGATAGTGCCCAAATACTCCACAGGTATAGCACTATATTATTCTTGACCTCGTCCTCCTCTTCTACCGAAGCCTCCTCCTCATCCCCTGAATCCTCCACGAAATCCTCCTCGGATCCCTCCTTGCTAAAACTGAGGCTGAGCCAATTGTTATTGCGGGGGGTTTGGTTGTTTTTGTACATAGTGCACAGCTTGAACATATTGTGGTTGGGGCTAAATGAGCATCACCTGATTATACTCTGCTCGTGGCGCATACTGCAGTTGTGCGACGAGCTGTGACTGGGTTGCAAACTGTTTCTATGATGTGAACTACTGCTGCGATTATGATTGAATAAACTCCATCTGGGGCGGTGGTGTATACTACACCTACACTATTGGATGTGCCAGTTGTAGCTACACTTGCATTTCCCAGGGGTCCTCACCTTTCACAAAGTATGAATCATATGTCCTTTCCTAGAGCAAGTCATAATCTCGACAGTTTTTATCGTCGTGTCCTACTAACCAACAAAAGTTATAGTACAGACTCTCTGCCTTGGTAACAATATTTTGCATGTAGTCACAGTTCTCATGTTGATGCCCATAGACTTGACATATGCGGCACCATGGAACACCAGCACAGCTTAATGGGTTCAGGGTGCCTGAAAGAAAATAATTTCAAAACGTCGGACATGTATCCTTGCTGTGTCCGTCTCCACGACACCGAGTGCACCAAAGGTCATCATGGTCTTCCTTATCCTTTTGATATCTTGTAGTTGGAACATCATATTGGCCAAGCGTGCTTGAATCTAGTTCATCTTGACCGTGGTTTCTCCTACCGACGATGCTTCTAATTTCATCGCAATTTCTAGAGCCTCACTCTGCGTCGCAATATTTTGTTGCATTAGCGGTTGTCTGATATGTGGGATAAGCACGAAGATGAACCACTCCTTGTGCTGAACATTGCTCATCTGGAAGCTAACTCGAGCCATCAACATCTTAAACCATTGATCAAAGTCCCAAATTTTCTCATTGGGGAACTGTTTGATTTCTTTCAATTCAGTAATTCACCAAGCCTCAAACTTCAACTTCTTGAATTATTCAAATAATACCTTGTGGATATCATCCAATGTTTTCGTTGTACCTCCTAGAGGAACCAACATGAATCTCATGTACCAATCCAATGCTCGACCCCTAAGGGTGGTAGTCAGCTGGCTTTTCTTGATATCATCGTCCACAATGTGTCGGGTGGTCTAGATCACCTCTCATAGGAACCAAATTGCTCTGGGTCATCAGAGTTGTTTCCATGAAATGTTGGTAGCTTCAATTCGTCTACTGACTTTCTGGGCCTTCTCCCTCCGGTTGATACTCTACTGCTAGATTGTTTCTAACACGTCGAGTAAGTCGACATAGAATGCGTGTTTCTTCCTGGTGGTGGAGTAGTGCATGGAGGTGTGGACACATTACTACTGGGGTTCGATCTTGTCGTCCTTCTGGGAATATCCTGGGACTGTTCGTCCTTGTTGTCACTGAAAGGTTGCTTTGTCCTGTGTGGTTGTTCCTCACGACATCGCACTTCGATCACAACAGGACCTTCTCCCGTCCTCTACCTTTTCTCTCGAAACCTTGCTCCCCCTCTTGTACAACCACTTGTTTCCTCGATGACCTTCACACTTACACCAGAACTCATGCCCATCTACCCCTTACCTTTCCATGCGTCTCCCCCCTTTCATCACGGTGCCTACACCCTCCGCACACCAGAGTTCCACTACTCTTAGTCCATTTTCAGAATACCTTTTTCGTAGACAAGCTGCTTAGTAGATAGCTGTTAACAAAAATATACCTCGTAGTCTGTTGAAGAACTCCCTTTCTGCTTCACTAAATGATTTATTGGTATCAATTGCAAACTTGGTAATGTATCCCTCCAAGATATTATCCAACCACAGCTCAACATATCACGACGCCTTATTGTCTGTTTCTTGTAATTGCTGGATCAGCTCCAAAGTCCAAGATGTCGACTATCCTCCTTGGAAGTTTTTCTTCTTAGAAGCAAACTTCACCAGCCACTCATTCAATATGATAGGAAACTCATAGAAGAACCATTTGTGAGGACCGTTGTGAATATATCTATTCAACCAATTGCTGGTCGACAGCTTCGGATTCTGATTTTCGGCTTCAGCAAACTATCGCAGTTTTAGACCAAACCACCCCTCAATATTCGAACGATTTGGGTGCCAAAAAATATCCTCCTTTCAATCATAACTCAGTCCCAAAAATAGAACCAGTTTTTGGCGAAAACCCACCAACAAAGCCTCATCGATAGGGGTTCTCACTTTGTTGACGCCCAACCAGCGCAATCTCCTTGAGCACTGGCCTAGACAAGTTTTACCCTGCCCAGCAACATCCGTAGAGTGGACGAAGTCTCACCTGAGATGTTCAAGGGAGAGCTCTCAAAACTGATTTTTCGGTAGTAGGAAGGGAAGATATGGCATCTACGACTTCTACTACATAACTATCATATTACAGAACTAAGACAATCCTCACAATTCATCTACACATCTACAGATCTAACAAATCTCATCATTCATTCATCACAACGGTGTTATCACATCATTATCATTCATAAAACAACGTCAATCATCAATTAATAGAATTATGACAGAAGCGGGATAGAACACATCATCAATTTATTACAGCAACATATTCAACACACTTTTCATTGATATCGCAATTGAGAAAACAGGAAAATAGAAGACAATATTTATGCAACAACCGTCATGTCATATTAATTCTACATCAGATCCAAAACATATAAGTCTTCTCCACAGTAGGAGACCAGTTACATCCCAACATTTAGTATCCGACACAAATTGATCGCAGATTTCCCAAAATGGACGACTCAACAAGACCATAGACAGATCACGACAGATCTCATCCTTCATACAATTGTACGATTGTGTCATTCATGTCCCTCCTCATTATGTCCTATACAATTGCAAAAGTAGCTCTATATATAGGCTTGTGCCTTTACATCAAAGGCCCACTTCTAACTAACTTCTAACCACTAATGACCTATGTCCACAAAATTTGGTCAATTAATACATTAAATATTCAAAAACGGTTATTCCTCCACTCATCGCGCTGATTTGGCCTTGCGCAGTGTCGCATGAACTTGCGTAGCTACTGTGACGCTGCGCAACTCGCTTGCCCAAAACCCCTGCCATCAGATGGCCTCTAGCTCTTACGTGACACTGATGACTCGAAAAATGGACGGGCGATGGCTCCGCAATCTTCGACCAAAATCTAAACTCCAATTCTCCCAAAATGATATCCAAGGTTTGGTAAATGGTAAATAAGTTGGTTTTTACTATTTACTTTGTTTTTTATAAAGGATTTTTAGGGTTTTATATTATTTTTAATGTTTTTTAAATCATTTCCATAGTAAAAATACCCTTTATATAGTTTATAAAAGTCAATTTTAAATGTTTTTTGGCAGACTAATGGCATTTTTAAAAGTTTTTGCAGGGATAAAAGTTAATAGTATTGTTTATGGGGAAGTTCATTTTTTGACTTTTTCATACTTCTGAAAAATGGAAAAGGTCCTTGAGTGTTCATTTCGATACTTTGATCATGCTCCCTAAACCTAGTATCAAAGTTCCGAGTCTTTTTTCGGTTCTTTTCATGCTCGCAAAAAAACATTCATCGTAAAAAGAAACCTAATGGAGTCTTCTTTAAACTCTTTCGAACTCCCTAAATGTGAAAATATTGTCAAGTGAACATGTCTTCTTCACACTCGTAAAATTAATTGAAGAACCGTCTTTCTGACGGTAGTTTATCTCTTCTTTGGTTCGGATTGACTAGTTATGAAAAAGGACCCTTTGGAATCTTCTTTCGTCTTTGTTCAGACTCTCTAAACATGAACGATACTGAGTTAAATTTCATTGGACTTGTTAAACCAAACATTGAGAGACCCTCTTTTGGGAATGAACCCATCCTTTCTTAGGTTCGTAAAATGTATGAGAATGGCCTTGTCTTCATACGAGCTACAATGAGTGTTTGTTACCCTCTTTAGACACGTAAAAAATGAAAAGAGGCACTCATCAATCACGATAGGGAAATTAAGGGAAGGGAATCAATTCATTTTGTAAATAAAATGGAAGTTTGTAGTCAGCTTTGAACATGGAACTTGTCTGCATTTCATTCAGTCAATTGGGTATTCATCTTGTCTCCAAGTCAATCCACTTTCATGATTCCTTTCATTCCTTAGATTCTTTCAAAAAGAGCATTGTCTGTTGTCGCATTGTGCTCTGCCTCGTCTAGTCAATGTTGCCAAGTCTTTTGTCATGACTCCTGATGTTCAAAGGGAAGTTGAAAGTTTACCTCTGCAATCAAAACAACCTTTGTGACAATACCTTTTGAGTCAGTCCTATGGTTACATCATTTACAACATTCCAAAACTTTGTTCTGAGTTTCCTATCGTCGATGTGGGATTCATCATGGCCCTCCTTCGACAACATTGTTCCTATCGACATCAGCTCATCATCCAGGAATTAGTCTTAGAAACAAGTTTATTACCATGAGATCTGTATGCCTTAATGACAGATTCTCTCACTCTCGACATAGGTTCACATCATTGATCTTTGATCGATATACTCGACTAATTGTTCGACATCAAATCATTTATTCACACTCAGGATATTGTACTAAGGTACCTTGGGAATCATTGACATCAATGGTGATTTCCCTCGCACTTGTTAACAGTTCACATCATTGACTGATAATCAATTGGTTTCTACCATGTTTGACTTCAAATAATTGTAATCACATGGATAGAATCATACTTTGTAGAAGACGAGATGAACACCCTGTGTATCTGTTAAAAGCACTCATAGCTTTCTCTCCAAAACTTTGTTTTGAGTTTCATGTCATTGATGTGGGATTCATCATGGCCCTCCTTCGATGAGACTATTCCTATTGACATCAGCTCATCATCCAGGAATTAGTCATAGAAACAAGTTTAGTACCTCTATATCAGTATTCCTTAATGATAGATTATCTCTCTCTCAACATAGGTTCACATCATTGATCTTTGATCGATAAAATCGACTGAGTCTTCCACATAAAATCATCTATTCACACTCAAGATATTGTACTATAGTACCTTGGGAATCATTGACATCAATGGTGATTTCCCTCACACTTGTTAATGATTCACATCATTAACCGATAATCAAGTGGTTTCTACCATGTTTGACTTCAAATCATTGTAATCACATGGATAGAATCGTACTTTATAGAAGATGAGACAAAGACCCTTTGTATCTGTTAAAAGAACTCATAGATTTCTCCCCAGGTTGTGATGGAATATATTATATGAAGTCCCAACATGGATCCACATTGGTATGGTCATGGTTGTGATCAAATTTGTGTTCATTTGACATAGATATACAGTGTATGTCTAGTATCTATGTCCCAAGTTTGAGTCACATGGATCTACATTGTATTCTGGTAGCCATGTTTGTTAATCTCTCTCATGGATCTGCCTTCTATTGGTCTGCAGCAATGATGAGTACACATGTGCTCATGAGTCAAAAGTATTGCTGTATTGTAGATGCCTAGTTTGTAATGATCTTTGATCAAGCTAATTCTTGCCTCAAAGTGATAAATTTCTCTTTCAAAGCTCTCACCTATCGTATCCCTCTAGACTCATGCTTTGGGGGGGATTTTGTTACACATAAATCTCATCATCATCATGTGATCAGGTCCCAAACATCAGTATTTTCCCTGAATCTCAAGTTATGAAGTGAGAATATTGGTCCAAACTTCAATCTTGCATAAGAAAATCTAGCACTGCTTCTGCCCTTAAGTCAAGGAGCGTTACCTTCTTCAGTAACATCTATAGTCTCTTGACAGTAAGTGGTGCCACCACCTTTACCTCTTGTTCAAGGTGCAGTTATTCCATGCCACTGCTTTGTCATAGTGGAGTAAGATCGGTGCCCTTGGTAAAAAGTGAAAAAGAGAGGATTCCACAAAGCTTCTCGAAGGAAGGCTTCATGGCACCCTTATCCATACACGTGAGGACCACCTGGACTCAAGATCCATCCTTTTGGGATCTCATATCCACCTCACCCACCATTTACTCAACCATTCCTATCCTCCCAAGGCATATAAAAGCAAGCTCATCCCCATGGTTGAGGGAGAGAAAAGTTATGTTGTTGCATTGACATTATGTCCTAAAATGAGTAGGGTGAGCATAGGAGGAGCAAGTTGGAGATTTTGGGGACAAGAAATTGGCATGTGAAGGTGCATATCAACACTAAGGTGATGGTTGTAAACTTATTGTTCATTCTTTAATGAAAAATTGGTTCCTTTCCCTTAAAGTATGTTATGTTATAATCATGTATTTTATTGTTGGATTCCTTAGTCACTGACATTGAATAGTGGATTATATTCTGGTGTTATTTTATCTTGTTTTCTTGTTTCATGTGATTGTGTAGGTACAACCATGAAGATCCATCACCACAAGAAATAGATACACAAATCCATCAAAGAGACTCATTCTAGATCTCCACCAATTCTAGGGGAATTATTCCAATTCCATTGTAACTCATTTGTTCTATATCTAAACCATTCAGACTAGAGGAACAACTCTTGTCCACAAGAGGTGCATTTTTCTTAGTAACAACGATGCAAAACAAAAAAGAAAAACTATGCTATAAGTGACCCATGGTGGCGATATCAAGCATAGAGTCTCTTGAGGTAGAGCCAATTGCGGGGATTCAAGAGTCGACCGTCTGAGTCAGTGAAGAGATATGCCCTCTTGTCAAGACAAATTTCGTTAGCAAGGCGGGGTGATGGAATCTGGAATTCAATGGGAGGAACTGACTCCACACCATGGTTTAAAGGGAATGGGGTAAAACCATTGGTGGTTTTAGGTATCTCTTTGTCATCGTGAAAGTGGTGTCGCAATAGATCTGGTGGATCTTCCACGACCAAGGAGACAGAAGTAGTACTGGAACTAGAGATCATGTAGATGGTGTTGGTCACATTTGAGGATGGAATTAGAGGGTGTATTTCCTCGATGAAAGTGATTTCAGAATCACGAGAGTTTTTTCGAAGGTCATGAAGGATAGACCGATACTCGGCCAAGTCTGGGAAATGGTGCGAATAATGGTCGTATAAACTGAAAATTGTGCACAAATGGTTGGTCCTCAACGACTTGTTCTTAGCCACTGGAAGAGTTGAGATGATGAATAATGGAGTGCCTTCGGTTGTGTCCATGGTGTCTATGTGCATGTGTAGGATCGATATCTCTAGGAATTTCTGGGGTTGCATGTCCGTGGACATCACACAAAGTGCAAGGTGGGGTAGTTCAAGGCTCGATAGCTGCTTTGGTGGTTTTTTCCCCCAGTCCTCTTTAGAGGAGGCAGGGCTGGTGTGGTAATGGAAGGTGTTTTTGGTGGACCAAGAGGAGGGTGTGATACTATATCAATAGGTTGTTTGGGGGTCAACACAACTTGGGGAATCGGAGGCAGGGTAGGTGGTTCAAGGTACCACACAAGGATCCCAGCATAAAATTTGGTAGATTTAAAATATCCATAACAGGCTTACTCACGATGCCAGACGGTGGGAAAAGGAAGGGAATTGTATGGATTTGGAGTGAGCCCCAATAATTCTCTGGTGATTGCATTTGAGTTTGCAATTGTGATTGTGGTGTGGGAAGAATGGTGCTAGATGAAAGAGTGCACAAGTTCATTGTGTCGTTTGATGCTGGTGGAGGAGGTAAAGATGGGAAGGAAGTTTTCATAGATGTGTCGATGAACAATCCTGGGGATATGACTAACAAGGAAGGGATTGCTACGCTATTGATGGAGGTATCAACGATAGGGATGACATGGTCAGGTGTGGCCGGCCCCTACGGATCTGTTGCAGCTACAAATTTCTTCCCAAATTTTTAAAATTTTGGACCCTCCTTGTTGATTTTATCTTGCCTGGTTTTATTGGTTTCCTGAACTCAGTTTTTTTTTTTTTTGTACTGGGGGAATCGGTAACTGATCGGTTCTGGTATTGGCGTGACATGGGGTCCATTCCCGTCGGGTGCCACTATAACTGCAGGTGCATCCACACAGCCTACAAGCATGGGGCACAGATAAGTCAGGGTGATATTTGAACTTGAGACCTCCTTTACAAAATTCCTTCATTTACACGGCACTTGCCAGTCAGTCTACACCCCTGTGGGCTCCTGAACTCAGTTGTTCCTTTGCTACAATTTTTGGATTTTCCTGAGTTTGAGTTGAGTTCAATTGTTTACCGCTTTCGTTGGATGAATGATTATTTTTGTCTACAAATGCTTTTGACTGTGAAGTTTGAAGTTTTTTGACTTATGGATTGATTTCCTTTATCCCTATCGGAGGTCATTTGAACAGTGAATCGGGGCAGTAGTTCTTTACGTAGCTGCCATTACAGAAGGTAAATTACGAATGTCCCTATGGAAAGTCTATTTTTTTGTTGATACGCTTTTTGTTTCATTTTACTATCGGTGTTTTAGTCTTCTAAGTTGTCGCCGTTTCAGAGGGCAGATGGAAAATATTCTGATGGACAGTTCTGATTTTTTCCGATGCCTTTGTTTTATTGATCAAACTTTTTACTTTGCAATGTTTTTGTTTTTGCTATCGAAACGGTGTTGATGATTGATCAGAGCTTTAGTATTTTGTGTTGCTGAGATGGCGGCAGCATTGAGCCTTTAGTCACAGATACATACTTCTCAAAGCTTCTGATCATCAATAATTCTTGTTATTGCAAAATCTGTTGTCTATCCACCTACCACCATTGTGGCTACGTATTGATCTATTCTATCGACGCATTGTGATTAGTCCTTCCGATCTCCGATGCATGTATGGCAGCTTTTAGTATTTTATTTCACCGACGTTTTATTTTTCCCAGGAACCTTTAGTCTGTATGGTCTCCGCCTTTGCGGCGGCTTAAGTGAAATTACCACCCGACTTATAGTGTTTTCACCCACCGATGAGGGTTTTGTTTTTGCCCGATGCTTAGTATTTTTCCTACCGGTGAGGGTTTTCCCACCTTTCTCGTGTGTGTTTATTCTATTTTCTTTGGCGATTACTTTTCCTTTTTTCATGCTTTCTTTGGAAGATGTCGATTTGGTTCGGATGCGGACCGGATTGACATAGAGAGTCTGTTTTTTGGACTTGTTTTTTAGTTTGGACAATGGAGTTAGCAGAATTCAATATACTAACTTGCAGGATTTTCTTTGCATTTTCATGTTTCTTTTCATGCATTAATTTGTTTATAGTTCATTTTACAGAATGCATGTATTAGTGCAGTTGTGTTACTTTTTTAAATGCTAGATGGTCTAAAATCTGCTATGTTCATAACAGAGTGACTACTACAAGCAAGATATGTCTAAAAGTCAAAGCAAAAGGGAGGCAGTAAGGGAAGAAGAGGCTAAAGCATAAAGAAGTGAGATAGAAAAGGAAGGATAAAGTGAAGGTCTGAGATCAATAAGGTCTAAAAGGACCAGCGGATTCGATAGCGGCAGAGGCCCAGGCTTGGGAAAATTTTATCACTGATCAGGCTGGTCTCTCATTATAAAAGTGCTATTAAATTTCAATGAAATGTAACATATTGTATAAATCATGAGCACCCACTAAAAGACAATATTGTGGGATTGAATGGTTGGGGAAGCCCAAAGGTCACCCGAGGGGCAACCCAAAGGTTTTGGTTCTTTTTGTATAAATATAGGATAGTTAGTTGTAGAAAAGGGACTTTTTCCCAAATAGATTTGTGAGAGTATGATGTAAGAAGAACTATTTCCTTTTGCATAAAGAAATTACAAGTTTCCTGTTGGAGAAATATTTGTGGAAGGTTTCAAATGTTGTGCTATGCATTTGTTGAATGTGAACTATTTCGTTTTCAGCTGTTATCCATCAACTATGAGATCGTTCTAATTCTTTGAACCTATGTTCTTGTTATGAATGTGCTCTAGTTTATTCTATGAAATTTCCACTGTAAGTAATGAATGATGTTCATAAACAATTAGCTATCTGCTTGTTCATATATCTATAAATGTTCATGTGTTTTGAGATAAGTAACAACTATCTGTGATTTTTCTTAATGCATGCACAAAAATGCATTACTCATTGATGAATAATAATCTTGGTCCATAGGGATAGGTTAGATAGTCAGTTTTAGTTTTTTCTTGTTGTGTGTGGTTTAGATGTGAGAGAGTTAAGATGAGAGGTAAGAACCTGCGCATCACATTGTGATCGCTCCTCGTATTCTCTATCAATCTACATTTTTAGATAGGCATTTGCATCTCATACTTAAATACAAAAAACTAAAAACATACACGATGGACCGGGCTGTAACCGGTAAAACCCTTTATTTTTGTTACTTGACTTACGGTAGTCGGACCATAAATCGGATGGATTCCCCATACCAAACAGTAACGGGCTAGTTGGGAACGTTTACTGGGGAGAATCCCTAACTGTTGTTACCAGCGATTTTCCAGGCCTCAACAGTTTTTGGCACTAGAAGGAGGGCTTCCAGTGCATGGCTGGCTGAGGAAACTTATTTTTCCGAGATTATTCCACCGGTGATAGTTCTGAAAGCAGTTTGTTTCCCAATCCAATTCCTGAAGAGATAGGTAAAGAGCATATGTATTCTATCAATAACGAAGTAGTTAATTATCTGAGAAGACATACTAAGACATATGTGAAGAAGATTGGAGGATTACCAATTATTCTTGTCTTTCCCAGAAGAGAATACAAGAAGAAAGACCGTCCTATATTGGAAGACGTAGTGTTGGTTGGATGTTTTGAATAACTGGTAGAAACTGCCTTATACGAAGTTGTTCACCCTTTGAATCAAGTGGGCCCAAATACACCTTACTGTTCACCTGTTCATACCCCTGTTCACTCACCACCTCATTCTCTATCCAGACTCATGAAAAACGTGAATGCAAATCATCCACCCAACCCACTGAATCCACCACCTGCTTGGAGGGCTAGGTCACCTTTAAACCTGGCACCCCCTTTACATGACTTAAATCAGCCTTTTGAGAAAATGTTTCCTAAGTTTGACACAAGAGAAAATATTTTGGTATATGTTCATTTGCAAATATTTTACTTGGCTATAGAAGGACTAAGGGCTAGAGAACATGAAGATGTAGTTTGCAGATTGTTTCCACATACCCTGAAAGGAACAACAGCCTCATGGTATTTTTCTCTACCTGCAAACTCAATCATAGACTGGGATACATTTGAAAGAATATTTAGAAGTAAGTATGCAGTCCAAAAAACTCATGCAGCATTAATGAAGGGGTTATGCACTTTAAAGAAAGAAAGAAAAGAAAAAGTGCATAGTTTCACCCAAAGGTTTGCTGCTTATCTTAAGAATTTTTCTGCAACTGATAAACCATCTAATAAGGTTTTGATCGAATACTATACTTCAGATTTAGGGCCTGGCTTGGCCATGTTTTCCAAGATGCAAGTCAAACCTACGTTGTCAAAAACTTAT
This sequence comes from Pseudotsuga menziesii, assembly GCA_001517045.1. Taxonomy (NCBI): domain Eukaryota; kingdom Viridiplantae; phylum Streptophyta; class Pinopsida; order Pinales; family Pinaceae; genus Pseudotsuga; species Pseudotsuga menziesii. The sequence continues at coordinate 17,671 of LPNX010660011.1, read as the reverse complement.
GAAGAAGCCAAGAGAGTAGAAGCTGAAAAGAGAGCATAGAATATTATCCTGAGCAGTCGGGAGAAAAAACTTTTGGTGAGAAATCCTTATTACTGTCTAAGCCTGAGGAGAAGACACATGATTTTGAAGGAATGTTGAAAATGATGCAGAAACTATCTAACAGAATAATAGATTTGGAAAAGGAAAAAGAAGCTAGGAAATCTTATAAGCCTTACTATAAAAGGAGAGAGGGCAGCAATCAATCTAAGCCTCCTCCACATAGTCCTGCATCAATGAATTTAACAGAGGTAGGGATGGATAATTTTTGCACCTTTCATCAGCAGCCTAATTCTGAGAAAATTTGTCCTCAATGGATCAATTCAATGACATTAGTAATGAATCAGTTGTTGGACTCCAAACTAACAGAAGCTGATGAGGAGGAGGAAAAGGGTAATAAATCCACAAAAAAATAAGAGGATGCTCTAGTTTTATGGGACTGTGTCTCGATGTTTGATACCGAAGAAGAACGCTATCTGAAATAGGAGGAGATATCAGAAACAAACATGACAATAAGAATTCAAGGTTTGATAAAAGAGGACAGATCAGTACTCCCAAAAATCAAGAGACTTCAAAAGAATGTAAAGAAAATTCAGAAGAGCACCACAACTGATAAAATACCTAAATTCACCATTACGAGCCAAAATCCAAAGAAACTTAACATGCCTGTTAAGCCCGTCGAAGAAAAAATTGATAATGTAAAGAAGAATCTCAAAGAATATAAGATGGAATATAATATTATGGAAGATATTAAAAGGGCTAAGGCAAATATCTCACTATTTAAAATGTGTAATATGCCTCAACAGAAAGAAAAATTGTTAAAGGCACTTGAAGTACTAGAGGAAAATC
>LPNX010660011.1:5995-16750 GCA_001517045.1 Pseudotsuga menziesii | reverse complement strand
AAATTGGTGAAGCAAGTGTGGGAGGTAAGTCTAAATGCAAAACCCCACCATTTCTCCTAACTTTTGAAATTTTCAACCATAACGTGCACAACTATTTAGTAGACTCAAGGGCATCAATCAATGTGATGCCACTTTCAGTCTGTAAGAAGATAAATGGACAACCTAAACCATCTACTTGGAAGGTCATTCAGTTAGACAGAACATCTGTGAAGGTAATTGGGGAAATGGAGGATGTTTTGATTCAACTATCTTCAAATGAAAAGGTATGTCAATTCATCAATATTGTAGTAGCAGACATACCTGAGGCTTATGGACTTGTTTTGAGTCAGGATTGGTCAGCAAAGCTAAATGGATATTTTGTATCAGATTGGTTACATCTGCGGTTGCCTTATAAGGGAAGTCCTAATCAAATAAAAGGATTAAGAGAGCCCCATATGAAGCACAATGTTACTCAGTTGGAAGGTAAGAATGAACCAGTGAATTTTGTGTTGGGAAATTACTTTATTGAGCTTGAACCAGGAAATTACCAAGCAGAAGAATCCAGTGGTACACCAGACACACAGCCCGATCTCCTTCAATTTTCATGGGCTGTTGAATTTGACTGTAAAATAGTAGACTTAGTTTCAGATGTAGTTGTTAATTCAAGTACAATAGAAGTAGATAGTTTTTGGACGCTTTTTTTTTATGGATCTAAAACTTTGGAAGGATCGGGAGCTGGCTGTGTCCTGATTGATCCAAAGAAAAATAAACATTTTCTTTCATGTATATTAGAGTTTGAATGTACCAATAACACAGCCGAATATGAAGCATTAGTTCAGGGACTAAGAAAAGAAATTGAATTAAAAGTAGAAAATCTGAAAGTGTATGGGGATTCTAAAATAATTGTAAAGCAAATTCAAAAATAGATACATTGCATCTCACCTCATTTAAAAGCTTATCAGAATGAAGTGTGGGATTTGCTGACAAATTTTTATGCATTTAATATTGTATCCATTCCTAGACTTAAGAATGCAGCAGCTGACTTGTTAGCTACCTCAGTTGCGAGGCTTATACCTTCAAATAACAAGTGTTCTATTGAATTACTTTTCAGGCCTTCAGTTCCAGACATGATTTCTAATCTATGAGTTTTTGATGATGATCAACAAATCTTGGAATGTTTGATGAATGATGAAACTTTCAAAGGGGCAATTATCGATGACAAAGAACACCAAGCTGAGTTAAAATTCGATAACTTCATTCCTAAAGGGGTCAGGACCTTAGAGAGGATGTTTGATTTAGACAGCAAATTCATAAGACCAAAAATGTCAAGACTCATAGCTCGTCTTTGCAATTCGAGCTGATAAATTTGGGAACTGAAGTTAAACCCAAATATGTAAATTTGGGAAAGTGTTGTTCCCCAGGTGAAAGAAATAAGTTCATTAGTTTGTTAAAACAGTACAAAGATGTATTTTTCTGGGCATATGAAGAGCTTAAAACATATGACACCAAGATTATACAACATGTCATTCCTATTAGATCTGGCGTCAAGCCTTATCAAGAACCTTTGAGGAAGATGCATCCAAAACTGGAGCCTTTAATTCAGAGTGAAGTGAAAAAATTATTGGATGCCAAAATTATATTCAAAGTCAGACACTCATAATGGGTTTCAAATTTGGTACCAATAAGGAAGAAATCTGGAGAAATCAGGCTATGTGTGGATTTTAGAAACCTAAATCGCGCTTCTGATAAAGACAACTATCCAGTCCCACCCATGGAGCAGATATTGCAGATAGTTTTGGGTTCTGAGTTATTTTCATTATTAGATGGATTCTCTGGCTATAATCAAGTATTAGTAGCTAAAGCAGATAGACTAAACACTACATTCAGAACAAAATGGGGAACTCTTCCTTACAGAAGGATTCCCTTTGGACTCGTCAACGCTGGAGCTACTTTCCAGAGGGCTACGGATATAGATTTTTGTGGTCTAATTGGTCGTAGTGTTGTAGTATATCTTGACTATGTCATAATATTTTCATAGAAGAGATAAGAACACGCATTCCATCAAAAACAAATTTTTGAGTGTTGTCGAAAATATGGCATCTCACTGAATCCAAGGAAATGTGTGTTTGTGGTTATAGAAGGAAAGCTACTGGGTCACGTGGTTTCTAAAAATGGGATCTCCATAGACCCAGAAAGGATCAAATCCATAGAATAGATCCCTTTACCCCATAACAAAAAAGGTATGCAATCATTCATGGGGACAATAAATTTCGTGCGAAGGTTTGCACCATATTTTGCTCAAATTGTTAAACCTTTGTAGCAAATGGTGAAACAAAGTGTAAAATTCAAGTGGAATGATGTAGAGAAGAATGCATTTAGTAAAATAAAGACATCTATTGCTCATGCACCATCTCTCAAAATTCCAAACTTTGAAAAGGATTTTATTTTGTACACTTCCGCATCTGATGATTCATTAGCAGCGGTGCTTACTCAGAAGGAATATGGGGGAGATGAGTACCCCATATCATTTATGAGCACTAGTCTGCAGGGGGCGAATTGAATTACCCAGCTGTGGATAAACAAGCTTATGTAGTCTTCAAAGCGATAAAACAATTTAGGCCGTACATACTTAAGAACCAGATGAAGGTAATAGTTCCACACCAAGCTGTAAGGTCTCTTTTCATACAAAATGAATTAGGAGAAAGAATAGGCAACTGGGTAACATCTTTACAAGAATATGACCTCGAATTCAAACTAGCATCCATATTTAAAGGGCAAGGACTGTGCAAACTAATGGCTGAAGGTAACAACAATGAAGAAAACAATTGGGAGAATGAAGCTGAGTTACATATGATGGATGTATGTCCTCTTTTCACAGCTCCAGATTCTAGGTACCAAGACCTTGTTCATTACCTTCAGGAATAATTATTTCCAGAACATTGGAATTCCAAATAGCGAAGAGCGTTATGCCTTAAATTAGCTGCATATCAGATCATTGATGGAATTTTATTTTGGAAGAATTATGATGGAGTCCTTCTCAGATGCTTAGAGAAAGAAGACGCAAAGAAATTCATAACAGAGTTACATGATGGGCCTGCTGGAGGTCATTTTTCTAGAGATACGACAGCCCAAAAGATTCTCAGAGCCGGATACTATTGGCCCACACTGTTCAAGGATGCGCATGCCCATGTCAGAAAGTGTGATATCTGTCAAAGGTGTGGGGGAAGACAAGCCAAAGCAGCAGGACCATTGAAGCCGATGATGATAAAAGAACAATTTGAGCAATGGGGAATTGATATCATTGGAGAGATAAAACCAAATTCTTCCTTGCAACACAAATATATTTTGATGGCAACTGACTACTTCACTAGATGGGTCGAGGCAATTCCATTACGTAAAGTGAATGAAGATGTTGTCATGGATTTCTTGCAAGATCATATTATGACCAGGTTTAGGGTTCCGATTTCCCTGGTTTTTTATAATGCTACTTATTTTTCTTCTATTAGATTGACTACTTTTTCTCATGAAAGAGGAATTAAGTTGCACTATTCTGCAAACTACTACCCACAAGGGAATGGTTTGGCAGAATTTACAAACAAGAATCTGATTAGGATCTTAAAAAAGATTGTGATAGAAAACTAGAGAAGTTGGCATTTAGCATTATCGAATGCTCTTTGGGAGGACAGGGTCACACCCAAGAATTCCTTAGGTGTGTCACCATATACCCTTGTTTATGGAAAATAAGTTATCCTTCCTCCTAACATTATGCTACCATCTTCCATAATAGCCCAAGAGTCTAGAGGCACAGATAACGAAATCCTACAAATTAGAATCTATAATCTTTTGAAGGCGAAGGAGTCTAGATCTAGGTCCAAAGAACATTTTAAACATCAACAGGAAGTAGTGAAACGGTGGTTTGATAAACATAAAACTGGAAAAAGGGAATTTGAAGTGGGAGACCTGGTTCTTAAGTGGGATCACCCACATGATGAAAAGGGGAAACACACGAAGTTTCAACAGTTATGGGTAGGACCTTTTCAGATTGCAGCAAAACTTGGCCCCTCAACCTACAAATTGCAATATTTACAGGGGTGGGAAGAGAACTTACCAGTTAATGGCTTAGTTCTCAAACCTTATTTTTCCTGGTTTTTGTTTTTGTTTTGTACATAAATAAACTGATTTAGTTGTTTATTTTGGATTTACCTTATTTCTGTTGTTTTTTAGATTTTGATGGATTTAAATAAAAGAAGCAAACTTTTGGTTGCTTGGAGAGCATCAAGATTCTGGATTAACTAAAATCCTTGACTATAAGACTGTGTACTTTTGTTTTATCTGAAAAAATTTCTTCTAGTTTAGCAGTTTTCCTAAATAGCTATGAACACATTGAAGTCCTACTTAATCCTTGTAAAATAACTTAGGGTCAAAAGGTCTGGAATACTATTTCAAGGCTCCATCCATCTCACATTTAAAAAATGTCTTAGGGGGTGACAGCAAAATACCCATGGAAATGAAGCAAGGTAAACAGTATATTATATAAATAATCCCATGCCAAGAATTGAAAGCCAAAAGGCAAATAAGAGTCAAGAATCTCCTAAGAAAGCAATACGTATCAAAACAAAGTACTAAATCATATGAGTACAAAATTGCCAAAGTTCTTCTCCGTCCATGAGCTGAAAATTAAATACATCTCTCACACAAAAGGACACTATGGATAGAGGAGCCTAAATAAAAATTTAGAAAGAAAGGCATGCAGGAGGACTCAAAAAGGACAAAAAGTTCCAAAAGCACAAAAAGTGCAAAATGGCATGGGAATGAGGAACAAATGAATATTTTGTTTACCATATGTTACAATCCTGTGGTGTCCAAGTTGGAAACTACCCGAAGACAGAGGTAAAAAATGAAATTCATATCCTTGGCCTCAAAAGAGTTATCTGGACTTTTAAATCTTGGTTCCCATGATCCATAAATTGGAATGATATCAATGATTAAAGTACATATGTTTGTCATTTGGGAAATTGAGACATCTAGAGGAATTCAGCATGCTAGTATTTATTGTCAAAATAGTCTGTTGCTCAAAGAAGAAGTTTTCCAGAGATCTGGGTTCACCAGATAGTCACCAATTGTTGTAGCTGCAACTTTCTTCCCAAATTTTTAAAATTTTGGACGTTCCTTGTTGATTTTATCTTGCCTGGTTTTATTGGTTTCCTAAACTCGGTTGTTCCTTTGCTACAATTTTGGATTTTTCTTAGTTTGAATTGAGTTCAATTGTTTACCGCTTTCGGAGGATGAATGATTATTTTTTGTTTACGAATGCTTTTGACTGTGAAGTTTTAAGTTCTTTTACTTATGGATTGATTTCCTTTATCACTTGTTATAGCTGATTTTACCACACATGGTGAATCACATTTTTATGGCCTTCCCTGTCCCTCTACAGACTCCTTAGACCCCATGGACCATTTTTGTTCCTTTGATGTTTCCAATATCATCCCTAAAAACATGCAAAAATTGTCATACGCAACTTTTAAACCCTTTATTGCGTATATACGCGTGTTTGACCCCTAAAACCGCATACATCAGGATGTGTGCAAAAGGCCAAATTATTTTGGAGTTTTCCTTGATGTGGATCCGACTCACTTGTCTCCTGGCCTTCCCTATGCCTTGAGATCGCTCGGATTCAACCTTTCATTACCCCATTGAAGAGCTATATAAGGAACCCTTTGGATACATTGAAGGTGTGAGGAATTGAGAGCAAGAGAACTATAGTCCATTGTTTCCAGAACTTGTGCTCAAGTCTGTGTCCCTTTGTCCCTTGGAGCACTTTTTTGTTCTTCCCAAGCTTGCCCTTTGCTTGTGAGCTTGCTATCAAGAGATGGAGGATTGAAGTGGTGGAGGCCCAAGTGGGGGACTCAGTTTCTCCAATTTGCAGATGTGCCGACAAAGGTTGTATTCATTGTAATCTCTGATTTTATATTAATAGAAATATCTTTTCCTATCCAATAATGTGTATTTAAATGAATATTTGATCCATGGATGATTTCAAATGGTTATATGTTATTGATTATATATGCTAGAGTAGATCTAACACGATTATATATAGCATGCTTGTCTTGTTTATTGAATGTTGAGGATGCAATTTATTAATTCAAGCTAGAGTTGGAAAGATCAACGAGGATCTCCATAAACCGTCCAGAAGAAGGTACGAATCGAGATCCTTTAGTGTTAGATATTTGGTTTCTCTTGCATATAGGAAAGGATTGATTTCTGGAGTCAAGCTGTCTGTTGTGGTACCCCAAGCCATAGTAATTTCTCTCCATAACAAAATTGGTGACTCCGTTGGGGAGCTCCTAGTAGTTTTCCTTTGGGGGTTTTTATCAGCATTCAATGTTCTTGAATTGCTTTTATTTCTCTGTTTCTGAGTCGGGTCTGGGGGCATGTTTGCCTGGTAGTGTCTGATTGGTGTGAATTTTGTCTCAGTTTATCTGTTTGCCTTTCTTTTTATACATTTTTCTTCCTGTACGTGATTTTTTAACTCACAGTCACATATACACGCGCTTTGATTGCTATATCCACGTACATACACGGGTCCACTGCTAACAGTTGCGTATGCATTGAGTTTTGCCTCTTAGAGGAAGATGGATTATTGCTGGGTGAATTTTGATGAATACTGAGTCTCCTTTGATACTGCTAGAGTCATTGTACACCTCTATTTCTGACCATAGACACTTTTTTTTTAGGGTAAATTTCTTTTTTAAGAATGTTCTTGTCATTGCATTTTTTATTTTTTGTTTTGGGATTAGTGCATTAGATTTCTTTTACCTTAGTACTTTGTGTGAGTGATGTTTGATTGTGCTTGTAGAGTCTGGGGGTGGTAGAATCATTCTTTTTCTTTAGTATCTCATTTTTATTCAAAAAATCCAACAATATTTACTTCTTTGCATCATTATGCATTGCACTTTTCATTTTGCACGGTACTTGCACTAGGTTTTCTTAGGGAAGTATTAGTTAGGCTTTCATATAGGAATGACTGCATTTTTCATTTGAAGAAAATTTTCCATTTCACGTAGTAGCATGCCCTATTTTTAATTTGACACAATGCATTTACATTGATTGTTAGGTGTGCATTTTACTTCGATTTGCGTCATAACACCATTGGTTGCATGGACATCTACCTTTTTTTAGTAATAAAGCCAAATAAAATCAATGCTTAATTAAAATGGATTACATTATTTTCTTTGATAGGGTACACCAACAAGATTAGGTTTTATGGTCATGGAATAGTTCATTGTGAGTAAATTCTCCAAGACCACTAAACAACAACATGTATGTGTTTGTCCAGGTGAGAGTGTGAAATTTCTTGGTACAATTAGTGTTTCTCAGGATCCTCCTCTTACAAGGGAGTTAAGCATGAGGCAGTGTGAGTGGTTATTGATTGGGATGACCCCTAGTCATAACTGAGTAGCACCAAAGATATTTCCAGGATTGTATTCGTGTCTGGGGGCTCTTTCGAGAGTTTCAGGCTTTGCTACCCTGCCCATATGGTCAATCCTGCCTACGACTGTCTACCTGAGCATCAATTATATTGAGGTAACCTTAGTTGCCTTACCTAGGTTATCGAGGGGGTGCTTTTCATGGGTTATTCTATGCATGTCCTGGCCAGGTTGGGGTCAGACAGCACAGTCGCTATATGCATTGAAGCTGAGGGCTACAATAATTTGTTACGAAACTTCGCTTGTTGTGTATGGGAGTCTCAAGCCTCTCCTAGGTTAGACATACCTGCTTCATTCGGGAGCTCACATATCCTACTCTGGTTTACTTGTGATTGGCTTTATATTATATTGGTGTATGCTCTATGCATGTTAGCTTGCTTAGGGTTTGCGTAATTAGAGAGTATTTTTCATTTTTTCAGTCATTGTGGATTCAGGTGCGGCACCTCGCTGTTCTCGTCGTTTAGTGGGAATTTCTCCTTCTACATCTCCTCCTCCTTTGGGAGAGAAGTAGACGGTCCAGGCGAACTACTTCTCACATTGATTCACACATGATGGGAGATCATGAAGATGAAATTCCTGAGATACCTTCTTCACTTCATGAGGTTGAAGAAGAAGAGCCTACCCCTACATATGACCCTTCACCTGATATACCTACACACTCTGGGTATGATCTCCCATCCACAGGTCTCTGGTATTGGATGTCGAGTGACGAGACTCATCATGAACCTGCGAGCACTAGTTATGGTAGTTATGATATGTCTGGTATTCCTACACATGATTCGGTACCGCATACTGAGTCGGAGTTTGAACCTAACACTGTGCCTAGGGGCATTCCTAGTCACTTCCATGTGGAGATATTTGGGAACTCAAGTCACATTGCACCCTCCATCCCGGTGGTGGAGGTCACATCACATGTTCATCCTAGACCTAGCGCTAGTAGTCCTATTCGGATACCAGAGCTAAGACGAGTGACTGTAGGGAACACCACTTACATAATCTCACATGTCCCTTCATCCTCTATTCCTAGTTCTTCGAATGTTATTCCTCCCCCACGTTCACGTGATCCTTCGAGCCGGAATGTTTCTATGATTCATGTGCGTACTACTGCTACTCGCTTAGTTGTGTCTCAAAGTCAAGTACCTCCTGTTGTGTCGGGAGGTTGTTTTCCTACTTCTGGAGGTCATATTCTTACTTCCGGAACGTTTATTCCTACTTATGGAGTTTCTCAAAGGACATCTCATGGGACTTCTTATGGACCATATTATGGACTGCAGTATGCACAAATTTATTCACCTTATGGGTACGGGTATCAACAACCCGCTTACTCCCTGAATTATGGCTTTGTAGCCCCAAATATTCAAGGTACACCACATCATGGTGCTTCCATGCCACCCTACATGGTTCAAATAGGAGGAGGATACTATGGCCATGGCCATGGTGGTTACGGTAATTAGTCCTATGTGAACCACAATTATCAAGGAGCCCCTCATAGACCTGCTCAACCTAGGCTCCCTTTCCTCGCAACATTAAATCTACCTGACTTGTCGAGACTAACAAACGATCTGGTATCTTATGACCCAGCTTGGCCAGCTGTCCCTATGAAGCTTCCCTTGGAAATTCCCAAGTTAGAGGGCAAACCAGGAGAAGATCTGAGTGAACATGTTACTACATTTCACCTATGGTGCTCTTCTAACTCCTTACATGAAGATTCGATCCGTTTAAGGCTATTTCAATGCACCCTCACCGGGTCTGCCGTGAAATGGTACATAGAGCTACCTAGGGGAGCATTCACTGTGTTCGATGACCTAGCTATGACTTTTCTCAACCACTTCCATTTACTAGTGTGTTACGACATTGGTATGAAACTCTTGTCAACATTTTGGCAAGATAAAGCCACGCATATCTCGTACCATATCCAAGAGTGGTGTAGACGGAAGAGATTGATTAAAGCCTTCATACCACCGGATTTTCTCCTCGAGTGGTTCCTTAAGTTGTTACTACCTTATATAGCGAAGGATGTTTCTACATCCAGAGTTTAGAACGAGGAACAATCCATTTTTAGGGCACAGCAGTTGGACTTGATTTATGCTCAATTCGGTTTATTATATGAGATCATTCCTAATGCTCTACGTTCTATTTTTTACCCTAAGGTCAAACCTGGACCACATGCCAATGGCATTGTTGGTTGTACGAGTACCAAACCTACGGATTTGGTTGTGAAATAGATCAGTCAATTATCTATCAACCAATCTGATTCTAGACAAGCCACGGCTTCGTCTCAGTCCACCCAAATGGTGAGTGTGCTTTCAGTATAATCATCGGACCAGAAGGGTAACCAGCAACCTGAAAGGAATAAGAAGAAGGGTAAAAACAATCGTAAGGGTGGGAATAAGAATGGAAATTCCAATTCTAATGACAAGAACTCCCGAAATGCTAGGGGGGACAAGCATCCTAAATGTAAGGTTAAGTTTCCTTGCAGTTATGTAAGGAGGACCACCTCACGCACTTGTGCCCTCAGATAGAAGAAGCCTCGAGGTTCATAGCACAGGGCCCAGCTGTACTGACTAACCCTTTATCTCATAATAAAAATATGAACTCAAGGACCCATGATCAGTCTATTGGAGATCAAGATCTGCCGGAAGCTTGTAGTGGTCATGGTTGCATCAACATGGTGCGTGCTGCTAAGGTTGTGACTTGTGTGAAGGACTATGGTTCGTCACAACCAGACCTTGGAAAGGAAATTGCTCCACTCGAGAGTCCTTTGCGTATTTAAAAACCTGTGGATAAACCTGAAGTTGCTCCTTGCATTCCTAAGGGAGTCCTTAAGAATTCAGGGCACAATATTAATGCCCGAGCCGCCCAGAACTATTCTGTTGTCGAAGGATTTGGGCCACACTCCTTGTGCAATGTTTGCACTAGAAGTACTTCAAAGTTTTCCTTCGAAAATGAAAGCTTTGCTTTCTGCTCTTGGTGTTAACGATGATAATTCTTCCTCTGTCATCAAATTTGAAACTGCGGTACTACAACCTCGCTTGCCTTACTATGTGTCTCTCTTGATTCATGTAGAATGTCTTAACAAGACCATCAAACGCACTGTAATTGACAAAGGCGCTGCTTCTTCTGTAATGTCTTTGGCATGTTGGAAGGGTTTGGGTTCCCTAGATTTGTCTAAATCCACTACCATGTTGACTGTATTCGACGGTCGATCATTTCAGCCACATGGCATTCTTCCTTCTCTTAAGGTCCATTTGGGAGGGAATACCGTCGCGATCGAGGTCGAGGTGGTTGA
>LPNX010659988.1:0-14716 GCA_001517045.1 Pseudotsuga menziesii | reverse complement strand
GATTGGAAAGAAATTTTGTTGTTGGAACTTGATTTCTCTTTATATGGAATTTAGTTTAGCTCATGTTTTGGGTTTTCACTGTCCCTCGATTTCTTGTATGAGCCTACCTCCAATATTGATCTTCCAAACTCATTCAAATGTCCAATATGCTCTCAAGCGCTGCCATTAGGATTTACATATTGTGAGAGATGTTAGTGACTTGTATTTATAGCTTTGTAAATCACTCTTCATATTCTTCCCTTAATTCTTCACTAGACTCATCCTCCATTGCTAGGGTTTTAATATATGTTATTTATTCCACCAAGTAATCCTAGATGCTACAATTTCATATACAAAACCCTAAATAAAACTACTTTGATACCAATATGAATTGTAAATTGTTGTGGACATTCGAGTGGAATAGTTCCTCAAAACAAATCTTACAACTTTATGCAAACTCTTAGTTATGGAGTGCTTACTAAATATTTAAGATTCATTATGTTATCTTAATTCCATAGAATGCTAAAATAAACTAAAACTAAAATGAATATCGATAGATAAAAATAAAACATATACACATCCAAAAAATTAGCACAAGATATACCCTAAGAAATCCCACTATGTGTAAAAACCCCAACCAAAAGTGAGGATCGTTCCTTTCCCTTTTCTTCTTTAGTACATAATACAAATACAATGAAATCGGTACTCTCTACGGAGTTACCTATGACACTATGACTTATATGGCTCTTACAGGATCTCCTACTTCCTTTTCTATGCTCTAATATCCACTCCCTAGATATTTATTAGCTATGGAACAATACAATAATACCATAATAATGGAACCCCTTCTTCTTTTAGTGGTCCATTATTTGGCATTGTCTTGATATCCATCTAGAGTTAGTATTTAGGTTTTTTTCATGCCCCAACTCTCGATTATGGTTATAATTTTTAGACCTTATAAAATGTTCTTAAAAGTACACATGTCCAGGTAATGAGAGCTTATGTGGAATCCACTAGGTACCATGGTGGTCAACACGATAGGTCAACTTCTGAGAGGAAAAAATTACTCATACAAACCCTAATTGAGGTGATATTTGCACCATTGCAAATCTCTCAAAGTGTAAAAAACCATCAATGGGATATAACTACTTTCAAAACGTTTTGAACCCAAGAAAAATCATTTGAGCTCTCAAAAAAGCCTCACAAGGTTCTAGAACCCAATCTTCAAAGTGACACCTCCCCTAAAATGACCCCTACAAGCTAATTCATCCAATATTTTCAGTCAAAAAACACCAAAATAAATGACAAATAATATATTGATCCATGTCGGATCATTGTGCAAAAAATACAAGAAGATAGGTTGAGATTGATCATTACATACTCTATCTATTATTGATTATAAGAATCCTCTTACTTTCTTACAATTCACATTTTTCATCATTCAAAATTGTTACTTTATTTCTATTCATCTTATTTCTCATGCAACTTTTGAATTATCCATCTTCATAGTACTTTATATTTTCAACTACGAAAATTGAGTAAATTTCAAATTATTAGATTCATCTCAAACACATACATATACATAATTATGATATGTTGAGGAAACCTCTCAGCCTGAACTATAGAACATAAAAAAATAAGAGAAGGGAACAATATTCGAAGAAGAAAGGTGGTGTCTAAAGACACTGTTGAAGCACTTAAGAACATTACATCATGATCAGAACATCACAATGCATAATGAGCATCATACAAAATCTCAAAACGATATGTTAGGAATCCCATGTGATTTCCTATTTATAGTTTTTGGATCTAACCAAATTCCTTAAAGTGAGGAAGATCTAATCGACAAATAGTTTCCTTTAGTCCAAATCATTTCCATGTATAATTTGCAACGTCCCAAATTTCAGTCGGAAGTTGTATTCACACCGACAATGGTCATGCCTATTATTTGGTCATATGTTCAATAGATTGTTCAGTCGCTCTACTGAATCTATTCGATTTCTATGCTAGTAGGATATCTTCTAACGACTGATCATCTCTATAATATCTAGAGGTGTAATGAAGCATCAAGACTGTAGGTTCCAACACCCCCCCCCCATCAGCACAACACTCTGGAGATTCTGGAGGCAAAATTACTTTCTTTGAACACTACCCCATAATTTCACCTTTTGGAAGCCCAACATAGCACAAATTTTCACAAACTTAGCTTTCGGTAAAGGCTTCATAAATATATCAATGACCTGATCATCTGTCCTGTGATAAAGAAGTGAGACAATATTCTCTTGCATTAACTGTATTAAGAAATGAACATGGATTTCAACAAACTTCATCTTATTATGAGCAACAGGATTATCAACAACTTGGATAAAACCTTGATTATCATAGTAAATAGAAATGGAGGCCTTAATAAGAAATCCAAGCTCGTTGAGAAGTTAACGGATCTAAACTGCCTTTTTTCTTGCATTAATAGCACCACAATACTCGACTTCGGTATTCAAAAGGGATACTACCTTCGGTTTCTTACATGACCAGACCATAAGTCCATAACTTAGATGAAACACATTTCCAAAATTATACGTACAGTCATCAATGTCACTGTCCCAGTTGAAATCAGTGTAGTCGATGAGTGGTTTTGTATTGTGACAATACTTGATACCATATTTATAAGTAACCTTAATATAGAGATAAATTGTCTTTGTATCCTTCTAGTGGCTTTCTCGAGGATCCTGCATGAACCAAGAAACCACACCAACAACAAAGGAGATATTTGGTCAACGCTACATCAAATAAATCAGACTACCGTCCAATTGTCGATAAAGAGTGGCATCGATTCATGGAGAGTCACAGTCTTTTGGAAACTTCACTCCTTACTGATAAGGTGTAGCACATGAATTGTACTCATCCAACTTGAATCATTTAAAAATATCCAAGGGATATTTAGGTTGAGAAATAAACATACCGTCATCCATTTGTAAAACATGAATTCCAAGAAAGAAATGTCAAAAACCAAGGTCATTCATTTCAAAGGTATCAACAAGTTATTTTTTCAAACCCAAAATAAGATTGAAATTATTTCTAGTTATGATTAAATAATCAACATATAATGCCACAACTAAAGCATCACCATGAAAATGTAATACATAAATACTGTGATAAGATTTGTAATGTATGAAGCCAAGATTGACAAAGAAATGATGAATCTTCTCATACTAAGCACGAGGTGCATGTTTCAAACTGTACAATGACTTATTGAGTCAAGAAATAATACCATATAATGTCACAAAGTCATCAGTTTTCTCATTATATATTTATTTATTTAGATCCCCATGAAGAAAGGAACTTTTAATGTCTATTTGATGAATCTCCCAACTAAAACGAGCAGGAAGCGAAAGGATCAGTTGAACATAATTCAGCTTTGCCATAGGGGAAAATATTTTAGTATAGTTGATTCCTTCTTACTAAGATAATCCCTTGGTGACCCAATGAATATTGTGGCATTCAATAGCACCATCGGAGGTAAACTTGGTGTTATAGACCCATCAACACTTCACGACATTCTTTCCTAGCGATTGAAGAAGAAGTTCCCATGTATGATTATTCTTCAAGTAAGAAATTTCTATAGTCATAGCATTCTCTTATTTTGTCACACCTTGAGAATAAACATATGTATCAGGATCACTTATGTCAAGTACATTTTCCATTTAGGAAACATTACCAAATTATTTCTGACTATCAGTATACTAACCAATATTCAGATTCCCAGCATTTGATCCAACAAGTTCAATTGTCTTAAGAACCCACTGAGGTAAGGAAGTCATCAACGATTTAGTTTGGTGAACATTATTCGTGTGATTCAAGTAAATTAGTCTGTCAACTTTAATAGTCATATTAGACTGAATACCAGTCGATTTAGGAGTAGAATTCATCGATCTCGTTGGTATTCCATAGACGGATACAGTCGACCCAGAGTTGTCAAGGATGCCAAATTGATTGTTGTTTAAAGGACCAGTAGAGGAATTCAATAACTTATTACCTAAAGTAGTCTAATAAAAAAAAAACTTTGATTCAATATGATCTATTGTTTGAGAGGAAAAAACCATCTATAGGATTTTGAATCATCATAGTAACCCATCATGATGAAAGAATGACTCTTGGCATCCATTTTCTTTCTATAGTTATCATTGATATGCACCCAAGAAACACATACAAAGGTTCTAAGGTGTTTGATAGAGGGTTTCCAACCAATTTCTATTTCTCAATTAAAGTTATGTCAATGAGTGCTCGAGTCGGTACAAGGTTCATAAGATAATTTGAGCAGTAGATGGATTTTAGCCAAAACTCCATCATGATGTCCTTGGCATGCAGTAGGAATATGACCATTTCTACTAAGGTATAATTCTTCCTCTTTGCGACACCATTTTGCTGAGGAGTGTGAGAAACATATCTCTACCAAGAAATTCTATTCTGTAAGATATATTCTTCAAACTGTCAACTCACATATTTACCAACATGATCTTATCTCAAACATTTAAGGGGTCGAGCACACTGCTTCTCAGCCCGTTCTCTAAATTCCTTGAATCATTCAAAGATTTGAATCTTATTCTTAAAGAAATAAAACCATGTAAATCGAGAGAAATAATCAATAAATGTCAAAATATACTTCTCACCTGCTATTGATGGTTTGTTCATGCAACATATTTCATTATGAGTAAGCTCTAGCCATTTTTTTGCACATCATGATTTTATCGACTCAAAGGGTGCCTGATGCTGCTTCCCAAGAATATATCCTCTACAAGATCCATGTTAGAATAATAAACCCATAGTTACCTACCTTAGACATTAATTAATTCATTTTTGTCTTATTTTCCTAGTTTCCAATATTCCACTCCATTCAAGTTGTCTTCCACATGCCATAGAAGTCAAACTTGCTAAAAATCAGTCATGGAGTGCTTGGGAAACCTCCTAGAATCCATATTTACCATATCTAATTTATTCCAAATCCTTCCTAGCGCATATCTACTTTTTCTACTAAGTTTCCTGCTTTATTGAGATTTATGGCAAAAGGGAAAGTAAGAATAGGTGTAGTTGACTTGTTTTTTGCGCTCATCATCCTCCATTATTTTATCCTAAAAAAAGAATGTATGAGTTTTATTTCCATCACTTATTAGCTTGCCTACTTGAATTTTCCAATTCGTGAGCCTCTAGGTAGATTTGGAAACTGCTTTATGCACCTATGGGGGATTTGACTAGATTTAGTAAGCCTACTTTTTGACTATTTTGAATGGCATCCTTATGCATTCAAATCTCTCATGTAATTATATATTGGAGTAGCCTATGAATTTATAAGGTTGGATATTGTACACTTATTCAATACAGATTAGTGTTATGCTCCAATTTCAGTCTCATTTGTGTGTAAATTTGCATGTTTGATTAGCAATTGTGTGAGTGCATATGTTCTATCACTTGGGTTCAATTTACACATGGTATTAGAGCCTTTGTATATTGATTTCTCTCCTTCCATATTGCTATTGCAGGTTCGACATCTTAACTGGGAGCATTCTGCTAACTGAAGGGCACAGTTTCTAAGCTATGGATCAATCTCAGAAGATCATCTTGACTCCATTTTCTAAGCTATGGCATAGTTTCTTTGAATGGAAAGTAGATATGGAGATACTGTTGAGAGAGAAAGGTCTCTATAGGGTGACTATGGCAACTGAGGCAGAGCCCAATGCAGCTACAAAGAAAATTAAATGGCACAATAGGAGGGATGAGGCCTATGGTCTTCTGTGTCTGAGCATATCTAGAGACCTCCGATTCCATATTGATGGATTGACATCACCTAATGAAGTGTGGGAGAATATTGTAGAGATTTTTGGTAAGACAGATGATATGAGAGGACATCAAATTGAGAATGAATTGATCTCTTTGAGTCCCAGCAGCTTCAAATACCTGCAACTCTACTTTTCCAAGTTTAAAGCCCTTGTTTTGCAGCTAAAACAGTGTGGAATTGAAAATAAGGAAGAGTAGCTAGTTTTGGACATACTCTCAAAGCTTGGCACTAACTATCCAGTGTTTGTTTTGACCTTCCATGCCACAAAGTTGGCAGCTCGAGCCTGGAAGATGCCTAAGCTTGCAGAGATCATGGAATCCCTCACACAAGAACAAGATAAATTGGTGATGATCGGCACCATCAAACCTTCGAAAGACCAAGATTTGGTTGTTGGATATTCGAGGGTGGATTCAAAAGGAAAGAAGAAATATAAGAATCCACTTGAGCAAAAGAGAGACAAGAACAAGTCTCAAGAGGAGCCCCAAGGCTCCAAGAAGAACTTCTAGAAGAAGAAGAACAAAGGAGAAATGAGCAAGTGTGCATACTGCAATAAGGGCTATCATCCTAAAATATCTTGCATGAAGAAGCAAATTGACATGTTGACCCAACTCCTGGAGAAGAATAACATCTCCCTTCCTGATTGCTCAAAGAAGAGGGAAGGAGGATCAAATTTAGAGGACAGAGAGAGAGTACATCCCTTGGTTGCTAGCACATCAAGCTCACCTAGCTTCATCATAGAGTCTGGAGCTTCAAGAAATATGGTTTCGACCAAGGAGGCATTCTCCTCTCTTGACATGTCGAAAGGTCCACGAATAGTGCTGGGAGATGACTCTCTAACTGACAGTTTCAGGAAAGGAAGGATTGATCTTGACCATGGTAAGTTCAGTAATGTATTGTATGTTCTAGGTCTCTTGCCTCTGACCTCTTTTCAGTGTATCCAATGACCCACATAGGGTCTCCAAAGAAGGTCATATTCTCCCCTGATGGTGTTTATATCACAAAGATATCGAATGGTAAAGTCATTGCAAAAGGAGTTGTAGATCACACTTCGAAGGTATACATGTTTTCACATTTTCTACCCTACTCAAACCCCACTACTCTTCTAATTCATGCTAATGAGGAAAGCAAGATTTGGCATGAAATATTTGGCCATCATAGCTATAAGTATATTTCTGATATAAGTGAAAAACAAATGGTCATAGGGTTACCAAAGACTAAGTTTTCGAAGCGAGTTTGTCAAGGTTGTATCCTAGGAAAACACCTAGAGCATAAATTTGATAGAGCTAGTCATGAGAGAACCTCTACACCTCTTGAGTTGATACACAATGATGTTGCTGGTCCATTTCCTCATATGTCAATGAGTCAATCCAAATATGCATTGACCTTCATAGATAAATTTTCCATGTATTGTCGGGTTTACTTCCTGAAGCATAAGTCTGACGTTTTTGGCCTCTTCAAAGTATTTAAGGCCTTGGCTGAAAACCATTCTGGGAGGAAACTCAAGATCCTTAGATATGACAATGGTGGTGAGTATGTCAATTCTAAGTTAATTCAATATTGTGAATATGTAGGTATTCAAATGCAGCATTCAATCCCTTGCACACCACAGCAAAATGGTGTTGCTGAGAGAAAGAATAGATCACTGAAAGAGATGGAAACCTGTATGATGGAGGATAAGACTTTGCCACCAAAGTTTTGGGCCAAGGCTATAAACAATGCATCCTATATCTAGAATAGGGTGCCTCATAAACAACTTGATGGTATGACTCCTTTCAAATCTTGGAGTGGGCACAATCCAGATGTGACCCATTTCAAGATTTTTGGCTCAAAGGCTTGGGCTAGAATTCCAACTGAAAAGAGAAAGGCTTTGTAGCCCCAAAGCCAAGAATTCCTATTTGTTGGGTATTCTGAATATTCAAAAGGATACAATCTCATCAACTTGAGAAAAAACAAATCCTTCATTGAAAGGAGTGTTCAGTTCCAAGAAGAGCCTTTAGCAGCAGTTGAAGTGGGAGAGTCTTCTTCACTACCAGAACCATTGAATGTAAGTGAAGAGACAAATCAGTTTGCTGATTCTGATATGTCTGATAATGATGATTTAATTATAGATATTGATAGTCCTACAAGACCAAAATGGGAAGCAAATGCCATTCATGCAGCTGGGGAACTAGCAGGAAATCCTAGTGATCCTAGGAGGACTAGGTTTCAGTTTGAGAGTGCCCTGTGTATGAAAGACCCTTTGTTTTCAAAGAAGTGCTATCTGATTGTTAAATCAAACCCACAGACATATGAATATTCAGCACATGATCCAATATGGAAAATAGCCATGAAAGAAGAATTCATCTAGCTCCAGAAGAACAACACTTGGGAACTAGTTACTCTCCCCCCAAGGAGGAAGCTAGTTCAATGTAAGTGGGTTTTAAAAACTAAGTTTGCTACTGATTGTTCACCTTTAAAATATAAGGAAATATTGATAGCCAAGTGATACTCATAGGTACATGGTATTGACTACAATGAATCCTTTTCACCAGTGGCAAAGATGGACTCCATAAGGCTAGCCTTAGCCATTGCAGCTTCGAAGCAGTCGGAGGTACATCACATGGATGCGAAGTGTGCTTTCTTAAATGGAGATCTTACTGACAATATTTACATGTATCAGCCTCAAGGGTTTTCTTATAATCCATATTTTGTGTGCAGGTTAAAGAAATCATTGTATGAGCTCAAGCAAGCCCCCAGGGCTTGGTATGCCAAGATTGATGGATTTCTACTGTCATTGAGTTTTGTTCGATGAAAATATGATCCTAATGTTTATTTGAAGCTGATTCATGTTTCTTTGATGATTATTTTCTTGTATGTGGATGACCTTATGATTACAGGAAGTTCAAATAAAGAAATTGCCTCCTTGAAGGATGAAATGAACCATGCATTTTCTATGACTAATTTAGGGTTGTTAAGCCAATTCTTGGGTCTCGAAATTGTTCAATCCCAACATGGAATAAAAGTACATTAGTCCAAGTATGCTTTAGATTTGTTGAACAAGTTCAACATGAAAGATTGCAATCCAAGAAAGACTCCCTTCCTTTCAGGAGTTAAGCTTGAAGAAGCAGGTTCTTCTCGTATGGTCAATAATACACTCTATAGGCAGTTGATTGGGTGTTTACTATACCTTACACACACTCTAAATGATATTTCTTATGTAGTAAGTGTGGCTTCAAGATACATGGATCAGCCTCATGAGATCCATTGGAGAGAAGTTAAAAGGATCCTTAACTTTATTCAGGGAACAAGAACTCATGGGATCTTCTACAAAGCTAAATCTGATCTTGATTTGATTGGGTTTACTGATAGTGATTGCGCAAGTGACAAAATAGATCGAAATTCAACATCAGGATATGTGTTCATGCTTGCTAAAGGACCAATTAGCTATTCAAGCAAGAAACAGAGTGCCATAGCACTCTCATCTACAGAAGTAGAGTACAGAGGAGTTGTAAATGCAACAACTCAATGTTTATGGCTGCAGGGGATACTTGGTGAGTGTGGCTTCAAATCAGAGTTTTCAACCATTATCTATTGTGATAATAAGAGCACCATTTTAATCTTTAATGATCCATTTCAGAGATAGAGAACCAAACACATTGAGATCCATATGCACTACATCAGACAGCTTGTGCATGATGGCACCATTCACCTACTCTTTTGTGCATCTTCAGAACAAGTAGCAAACATATTCACCAAAGTTTTTTGTGAGAAGACATTCAGCAATCTCAAATCACTGTTGGGGATTTCTGATCATGCTGTGAAGCATGATTGATGACAATATTTTCAAATTTTGTTTTACTTTACATGTTTAAGGAAGGATTTTCCCACTAGGTTTTTGCCTCTTTCCTTGGTTAAATGGACATGCAGTATGTAAAGGGTGATTAATATTTGTTGCTAGGCCCTATATTTTTATGATATTTAATCATAAATTTAGACTTAAGGGGGGTTTTTAGAATAATCAACCCATAGTTACCTACCTTAGACATTAATTAATCCATTTTTGTCTTATTTGCCTAGTTTCCAATATTCCACTCTATGCAAGTTGTCTTCCACATGCCATAGAAGTCAAACTTGTTAAAACTGAGTCATGGAGTGCTTGGGAAACCTCTTGGAATCCATATTTATCATATCTACTTTATTCTAGATCCTCCCCAGCGCATATCTGCTTTTTCTGCTAAGTTGTCTGCTTTATTGAGATCTATGGCAAAAGGGAAAGTAAGACTAGGTGTAGTTGAATTGTTTTTTCCCCTCCTCATCCTCCATTATTTTCTCCTAATAAAAGCATGTATGAGTTGTATTTCCATCACTTATTATCTTGTTTACTTGACTTTGTGAATTCGTGAGCCTCTGGGTAGATTTGGAAACTGCTTTATGCACCTACGGGGGATTTGACTAGATTTAGTAAGCCTACTTTTTGACTATTTTGAATGGAATCCTTATTCATTTGAATCTTTGATATAATTATATATTGCAAAATCCTATGACTCCATAAGGTTGGCTATTTTACACTTATTCAATACATATTAGTGTTATGCTCCAATTTCAGTCTCCTTTGTGTGTAAATTTGCATGTTTGATTAGCAATTTTTATGAGTGCAATTGTTCTATCACTTGGGTTCAATTTCAACAATCGATTAGGTGGAACAATATTTGGGAGACCAATAACCATATTTTGATTTACCATCATCGTCATACTTCAAAAGGTTATATGACCAAGTCGTTCATGCCATATACGACTTATGTCGTCCATTTGAGCAATGAGTGTAGTCATTCCAGTCATCTAAGAAACATTTAAGGGAGGATCACATAGCTTATAAATTCTATCTTTGGGATCCAAAATCCCTAAAGCAACAATTTTCCTACAAAGATTCATATCCTTTACAATAAAGCAATCTGACTAAAACTCAACAACCTTCTTGGTCTTTGCCACTTTAGCAACCGAAACCTAATTTGCACTTAGAATCGGTACATGATAGACGTCAGATATACGATCGTGTTGAAATTCGTCATCTCCATTTTTAGTGAGAGTGAGAGTGTAATCACCAATGAAATAAATATTCTCTTCGAGAGTTCCACTTAAGGACAAGAATATAGAAGACTCCTTTTCCATATGTTGAGTACATCCATAGTCCACTATCCATTTAGTATGATTGGTACAAGCATGTAATTCTTGTGAAATGCTAACAGAGAAGGTATAATTTTCAAGAGGCCAGTTAGTCGACTGTCCAGTTGAGACACTATCCTCTAAGTTCTTGAACTTTCATTCTAAGTCCTGCATGTTCTTCCAACAGTTCTTTTTAGCATGTATGATCTTTGCACAATACCAACATGTCTTCTTCTTCTAACTCATATTCATCGTCGACAACTCTTCGATCTTCCATTTTGTAGATTGGTCGATACATTCTAGTCAATGGACCTGCATACCATGCTCTTTAAGAGTTGTCTTGACCTTGATTTTTAGTATGTGAGCTTGGTTTTTCCCACCAATATTCCCTTCTTCAATAAACTTATGTTGGTCCCATATTAGCAGGTCACATAAAGTATCAAAGGTAAAATCCTTACCATCTTTCTTACATGACATACAATTAACCCAAAAGGAGGATCATAAAACATCATAAGGTATTTTCAAACTTGTCAAGGCCAGCTCAAAGAGCTCCCCATCCTTCTTCAAAAGATCATTGCCACATTCACTCGATTTCTATTGTAGCTCCTTGATACGAGCTAAATAAACCTTGATCCTATAAAAGGAAAGATGTTTGAAATAGATCAACTATTCCTCTATTTGCATTAATTCACCTTCATTTACCTTGTTGAACAAAGTATTTATCCTGGTCCATTTGACCCGATGACAATTGGTCTCTCTTGAATGGAAGTGCATCTCCCTCGAAACATAGGTCATGATTGTTGGGATGAATTAATGTCAATTTAATTCCATTGTAGTAATTGCCCAGCCATTTATTTTGTCAATCCAAGGTTCGTAGGCTTATGAAGCACATGCAAAGTATATGCATGATTTAAATGAAATTAAGCTAATCTAACCGCCCATGAAACTAAGACTAATCTAATCTAACCCCCCTTAAGCTGAAACATGCAATTGCTAATCTAATGCTGGAAGATGAAACACACGGCTGAAAGTAAATTGCATAAAAGAAAGACAACATGTGAAGAGCAACTGTGAGCTCCCATTAATAATCAAGCAATCTTAATTTACATCACAAGAATCAATGACAAATCATGAAAGCATCAAAACCAATATTATGAACAAAATCTAAGAATTCCCTTCTCCATATTACAAAGTCAAGACTAACTTCTACAATCTACTATTCTCTAAGATAATCTAAGATGTAACATATTCTAAGATAATCTAGGATTTAATATCATTGAAATGAAGAGAGAGCACTCTCTTTTATACATGAAGGAAATAACCATCTCATAATGAGAGATCCATTATTCACTCAACTACTTTCCTATTATTACAAGATATGATCCCTTCAAATACTCCACATATCTCTCACAAATTCTCCGCATGTCTCTTAACCAAATCTCCATGGTCTTCTCCTTGGAATATTCTTTGCATAACTATCTCCTTGAAATGGTGGAGGAGATATACGTGAAGTCTTTTCTTTGAATTAATCCTTCACATATTCCTACACATTACAAAGCTCGTCCATACTTTGAGATATTAGTGAAAAACATGTTAATTTTCTAATATTTAATCATAAATTCACTTATAATACTAAAAACAAATAAAGTGGAAATAATAAGGTGAAACCCACATATATGTATGGAAATGGTATGATAAAAGGTTAATGGGACGATGAAATGTGAGGAATAGTGGAAGAGAAAATGGATGAAAAAGTGACATTTCTGAGTCCCAACATACTCCCCAACTGAACTTGTTGCATGTCCTCATGCAACTATGTATGGATCTTCTCGAGAACTTTTGGCATCTAAACTTTGGCTTTGATTGATGATGTATTTTTAACAATGAATATTTTCGGGGTGTGAAATACATGAGTAACAACCGGCATTTCCTTATGGTTGGTTCTTGTGTGACAACCATGAATATAAAGAATGTTGGTTCTTGTGTTAACAACATTTATTTCATGATGTGAAATGCATGAGTAAAAGCTGACATTTTTCTTATGGTTGGTTCTTGTGTGACAACCATGAATGTAAAGAATGTTGGTTCTTGTGTTAACAACATTCATTTCATCATCTATTTTCTAGCTGCATAATAATTTAACCATACACTCACTGAAAATTATAAGCTATTAATGTGCATAGAAAGAATCATTGTGCATAAGAAAGCCTTTTATTTATCTTTATGAATCATGCCAATATGTATATCCATGTGTATGAAGAAAAGTGCAATAGAGGATTTGTTGGAAAATAAATGCTCATGAATGGTAAATGAGATGAAAAATGGGTGATGGTGGTGAAAAGAATGGAATGATAGTAGTGAGTATGTATTGAGTATAGTTCCCCCTCCCCAACTGATGTGGTTGCATGTCCTCATGCAACCTAGCATAGGCTGTGAAAGAAATTGTGAGGGAATTTTCCAAATTATTCATTGCTAGCATGTAAGGAATTGCATGATTAAAGTTGACAAAACAACATACCCCCACTTACCCAAAAAGTAGATGAACGATGCAATAGGAATGTAGTCGATGCCGCTGGATCGTGGAATGTGTCACTGCTACTGCGGTTGTAACTATTGGATCATGGGAAGTGAAGGAATAGGAACTGCTGCTGCTGAATCATGGAAATATATGTCACGTCTGCAAGATAAAAATGTAATTGTAAATGATGTTGCAGCTGTAACTGCTGTAATGTGAAGTGGAGGAATCTGAACTACTACTGATAAATAATGGAAAATATGTTACGGTTGCAGGATAAAAATGTAACTGTAAATGATGCTGTAGCTGTAACTACTAGAACAGTTGTAATGTGAACTGGAGAAATCTTAAATGCTACTGATAAATAATGGAAAATGTGGAAGGCAGAAAGTGGAATTGTGGTACACTCATAGATTTGAAGTCATGTTTCTGCAACTGCTCATGGAGTCATGAGAACGAATGTATAGTCTTCACCCGCTACAAAACCCGATGGTACAATTCTAGTCATGCGAATAAATGTGTCGAGGTCGAGCATGAAGAGGAATCATTGGATTATTGGCCATTGATGAATGTCGTTAACCAATGCGAGGCAACTCACCAGTTATTTCAATGAGAACCAAGGTACCCAAGTACATATTGCGAAGTGCAAATAGATGTGTTGATGTCGAGCGACTTGCAAGATCTGATGATCAAGGGACATTGATGAATTCCCATGATTGTCAGTGAGAGAACTTGCCACTAAGGAATGCAATCCTCCAAGTAATCAAAATGAACTCTAGTCTATATCCCAGATGAGGTGCTGAGGTCAATGGGGCAAGACTTGTTGAAAGGTGGGCCTTAAGGAATCCCACATCTTTCAACACGAGTTGGTATAAGAAGATTCGTAGGAATATAAGTGAAAATATCTCACAGTCAAGCAGTGGATATGGCAAGGCTATGTAGTCATGGAAAGGATGTCGGTTTTATTCAGAAGGCACACTGGAATGGAAAAATGAACTTAAAAAGATAAAGGGATGTATGCAATTCAGAAAGATAGGCATGTGTGAAGTCATGACAGATAAAGTGATGGAAAGTGGAATTCAAGACATGGATGGTGAAGGTGCTCTGAAGGAGAAATATGGATAAACAATCATGACGCAAATGAGTTTATGGATTCTTTCTGTGTAACAACCAACGTTATGATGTTTATTAGCAAATGTCATGAGTAACAACTCCTTCAGGGTGTCTATCAAAGCATGTTTCTCAAAAGT
>LPNX010659977.1:309657-363221 GCA_001517045.1 Pseudotsuga menziesii | reverse complement strand
TGTCTATGAGTTTTTTTTTCTCATAAAACCAATTGTGAATTAGGGTATGAAACTCTATGTTGATTTGTATTTTTCTTTGTATTCTAATATATGTGAATAAGAGATTTTGAAAGAAGAATCTGAATCAGAGAGTTTGAAAGAAGAATCTGAATCCAATATTATATATAACGAAATGGATGGTTATTTCCTGATACTTATCCCCTTGAAGCCCTAGATTAACGATATTTGGAATCCATGAAGACGTTACTGTTGAAGTGAAGACTAAGGTAATTCGGATTCTCTTTGACAACAATTTGCATTGCTAATTTTGCTTATGTTGGAGAAGTATTTACATTACTGCCCATTTTTATTTTCTTTTTAGAAAATTTGAAGAGTTCTTAACAACGTCTGTTATTTTGTTTTTAAACAAAAAAAATTCATGGAGGGTGGAGATGCCACATGGGTTGAATTTCGTATTTTTCAGGAAGAGGGAAACAAATAAAATATGGAGAATACTTGTGCTTGTTTTGTCACCTTGAAGGTACAGGATTTGGGGTTTAGGGGGCTTTCTTCAGACATTCGTTCATTGTTGGGACCCTGGCCATGGTGCGTTAATGCTCAAAGGGGAAATTTTGGAAATCACAATAGAGGACATCTACTTTTTATGGCCTCTCGAGGAGAGGAGCTCCAATGAACCTTAAAGGTGTTGTTCAAGGGGATATTGTCTAGTGAAACATGCCCACAAAATGCAAGGTGTTATAAAACTCATGTTTATGAAGGTAAGGATGGACTATGTGTACATTACGAAAAAAAGATGACTATGGTCACTTTGCTACTCGTGTCCTCTTGCTTTTTCCAGAATGCATTTAAAATCTAGGATTATTGTATGAAGTGCTATTGGTTTACAGAAATGTTTATCCCCAAATCCGATGTCAAATAAAATCACTTCCTTAGATTCCAGTTGGGTTTGAATGGAATCTCTAAGTTGCATTAGCTACAGATAATGAGGAGTGTCAAAGGGAAGGAATCTAAAGAGCCAAGTTTTCGATGATAGAGGTGCATTAGCACTTCTTAGAGTACAAAATGTTGAAAAAAAAGCTAATAGAACACAATAAACGATTCACTAGATCAACTTGTTATTGAAAATGATACTTTCTATGAAAAAATGAGCAACATAGCTGCTTGTATTATAAATGGAAATCGAGTTACCATTTCCGTGGGAAGAAAACAATAGATTCCTGTAACGTCTCCATACCCCATAATGCGGATTAATTAAAAAAATTTGCTCAAGAACACATGTTCTCCTTAGAAACATCGAGCATGGACATTAACACACACTTCAATATTCGTTCTCAAACTTAGAAAGCATTGTAACAACCTTTTTTCCCTTCACGGATCCCTTCTACGACCAGAAACACCATTTCTGCATTAGACATGTTCCTTCTGCACTTGTCCCTCTGCCTTTCGCCTTTCTCCCTTCTGACTTCAGAACTCAGAATCCAGGAACTCAAGGGTTCAATGAACTGAATTATCAACCTTTCACCTTCTTCCTTCCACACTTCCGCTTTCCACCTTCCACACCTTAGAACTAAGAAATCGAAAAATTCAAAGGCTTGACGAATTGGATTATCAACCTTCCACCTTCCGCACCTCAGAACTCGAAAATAGGAAAACTCAAAGGCTCGTTGAAGTGCATTATCAACCTTCCTCCGTACACCTTATGCACTTCCTCTTTCCTCCTTCTGCACCTCAGAAGGAGGAAATCAGAAAATTATCTTTTTTCCTTGGAATTCTTCTACGCTTCTGACTTTCACCTTGCTACAACTAGAAAGTAGTACTTTTGGCCACGAATGAAAATGGACATGGCTGAATATATTTCAAGGTGCATGAAATGTCAGCAGGTAAAGGTTGAGAAAAAAATCCTACAGGTTTGTTGCAGCCTTTGCCAATTCCAGAACGGAAATGGGAATTTATTTCCATGGATTTTATTACAGGATTGCCAATGACTTGGAGACAACATGATTCCATCATGGTTGTGGTGGAAAAGTTGAAAAAGGAAACACATTTTATACCGGTTAATTCTACACATAAGACTGATGATATTGCAAAGATATTCATGAAAGAGATTTTCAAATTGCATGGATTTCCTTAGGTAATAGTCTCTGACAGAGATGTCAAGTTCACTTCCAATTTTTGGAAGGGGTTGTTTGTAGATTTGGGTACAAAGTTGAATTTCATCACTTCCTACCATCCTCAGACTGGCAGGCATACAAAGAGAGTTAATCAGGTGCTTGAAGACATGCTTCGCATGTATGTGATGGATAAACCAACCAAGTGGGAAGATTACTTACACTTGGTAGATTTTGCTTATAACAATGGGTAGCAAGCATCCTTGGGGATGAGTCTGTATGAAGCTTTGTATGGAATAAGGTGTAGGACACCAATAACTTGGGAAAATCTAGTGAACAAGGTTGTTCTTGGTCCAGAATTGCTCAAGGAGGTGGAGCAAGAGGTTGTAAAGATCAGGCAGAATCTGAAAGTAGCCCAGGACAGACAGAAAAGCTATGTAGATAAGAATAGGGTGAACAGAGAGTTCAGTATTGGGGATCATGTTTACTTCAGAGTGAGGGAAAAGAAGAGTTCCTTGAATCTTCGAAGTTGTGCCAAGCTGTCACCAAGATATTGTGGGCCGTTTGAAGTGCTTGAAAGAATAGGGCCAGTTGCATATAGACTTTCATTGCCTGCTAGCACTAGAGCTCATAATTTTTTTCATGTTTCTTTGCTTAAGAAATATGTACATGATCCTAACCATGTCATAAATTGGGATGTGATTCAGGTGGAACCTGAGGGAGAGTTCCAAATTGAGCCAATGCGCATCCTCGACAGGAAGGTCACAATGCTCCGGAACCGAGACATAGGGAAGGTAAAGGTGCAATGGGAGCACTAGGGTCCTAAAGAGGCTACGTGGGAGTTGGAGGATGCCATGCGATTGGCACATCCATTTTTGTTCAATTCCGCGGAGCACTGAGGCGGTACCAGTGTAGCATTTTCTTCAATTTTGTAAAGCACTAAGGACAGTGTTGTTGAAGGGGGAGGGGAATGTAACACCCCGGTTTTGACCCCGTTTGCATTAAATGTATATGATGTATATATTGTAATTAATCATGGTGTGGATCTAAATGAAAAATCCCCACCATCGATTTAACGTTCTATGCTCCAGTGATTAAAATCGTTGCCGATGGTATTTCGTGCTAGCCGACACATTATAATTTTGGCATCATGTAAATACGCATTTTAATTAAAATACCCACAACCAGATATGTCTATGTAACATTAAAAGATATGGGGCATGATTTCCTAAGGATAAGGAGGGATAAATATTTAACCTTTGGGGCAAATGGGGAAAATTCAAATGTCAAAGGGAGAACCCATCAAACTGTCAACTACCTTTCTTGTCTCATTCACCCAATCATTTAATTCTTCCAAAAATGGTTAAGTTAGTTAATGCATGGGGATGGGGAAGAGTATGGCAGTGAGAAATTCGAATGGAAGAAGTCATCATATTTTGGAAAATATTTTTCTGACTTGTGGGGCAAGTAAATTCTTGGGAAGGCATGCCCAAGCCATTAATCACCCATTACTTCCATTTTCCTCACCCATTCCCCTTCACGTGGGCTTCCTTCATGCAGTTAAAGCTTCATGTGTGTTCATCCTTCATGTTGGAGTCATTTTCCTGCTATAAACACTTTTGGGGTTTATAGCAGTTGTTTTGGCTCTCATATTGCCATAGTCACCTTCAGAAATCACAAATATGTTTTGGGTTTTGGCAGAGGTCAATTTTGGCTCTGTTGTGTCACTAAACGATTGTTGAGATCGTATTTCTCTCCTTGGTGTTTTTCTCTACCAGTTGCCAAGCTAAAAAAATCAATTTTGGCTCATGGGGCTGTTTTACCCACTTATCATTTCTGATTTTAGCTTCCATCACATTTTTGTCCATGCCAAACACTGTAATTATTGTGTATTGATTTCATTTTTGTTGCCAAACTGTTTTCCTCAACCCATAAATTGTGTAATTGTTGTGTATACATTGGTGCTTTGGTCTGTATTGAGTTAGGAGTGGAAGAAGTAAGTTGCTTCATAAACCTTGTGCATGAGGAACCTCACTGAGAGATCTTGAGGGATGATTATTCCTTACTGCACATCTTGAATAGGACTGGAAGGGAATGCATAGCTTGAGGGACTGTATGGAAGAGAAGGGGATGATTCCTTGTGTTGGGTGTGTATGTGTTGGGAAAGCCAAGTCATATTTTATGTAGGTGTCCATAGCTCTATGGTTGAGCTCACTAGCTTACCAAACAAGCCTTTCCATGCCCTTAGCAGTTTGATAAACCCAAACATAGCTTTGGTTTGACTGATTTTTAACATATCTTTGGCTATGTGTGAGCCTGTTTAGTTTCCTTTTCCTTGGGGAATCATGCCCAGCTTGGGGGTGGTAGTGATGCTGAGAGATCGATGAGCACACCAGCCTATGGTTGGGTGGAACATTGCAGCGGCATAGCTAGTTGCGGATGAACTTCTTCATAAGATATGTATTCTTGTCTATTTCATCTCTGCATTTGCATTTGTTGTTTAATGGAAATGATGAACATGCTAAATGCTTGAATGGAATGTAGTTTACTTTCGTTGTATGATAAATAATTATGCATCTATGTATATTCTAGTTCAAAGCATTCCAATTTTTATTATGTATATGTTCATGGGGATAGTTACCCGGGTAGATAGTATTATGGTAGCATCCTCTTCGTCGGTCGGAGGTTTGGGGACGTTACAGTGGGGG
Organism: Pseudotsuga menziesii; assembly: GCA_001517045.1. Taxonomy (NCBI): domain Eukaryota; kingdom Viridiplantae; phylum Streptophyta; class Pinopsida; order Pinales; family Pinaceae; genus Pseudotsuga; species Pseudotsuga menziesii. The sequence continues at coordinate 358,405 of LPNX010659977.1, read as the reverse complement.
CGTCCAAGTCATAATAAAAATTTATATTATAAATTATTAAATCCAACAATAACAATTCAATGATTCATCCCATGTAAATTACTAAAAGTAAATAATAAATGCTAAATACTAAATTTATTATTGTGCAATGTAAATCAAAATATAATAAAATTAATAATACAAACATGTTATACAATTCATCATGATAATTTTCAAGTTTGTCATTTGAATCTTGATATTCATATTTATGATTTTAGTCATTGTAATTGAAAAATTGAATCAATGATATTGCATGTTAAAATAGTGAAATAGTAAATTAATAAAGACAAAGCCTAAAGTAGAAACTCAACAACAATTAAAAGTATTATTTTTTTAAAATTGAAATTGGGAAAATCATGAAGGGAATCTAGGAGCACCCCAGTTTTGGGAGGGAGCGTGTGGGAGCCCTCCTTCACCGGAGTGCGCTGTAGAATAGGGGGATGTGCTCCCTTGTGTGTTTCCAAGAGTTTCTTGATTTTGGGGACGTTAGGAAACATTTCGTCGGGATTCCTTGAGTCCCCGGGGCATAGGGAGTGAGGGGGGAACGCCCTAAACCCCGAGGGATGATTCCTTGTGTAACACTGATGATAACCCTATTCTTTCTCTCAATCACACTATTTTGTATAGGAGTATAAGAAACAATCTGCTGCCGAGAGATACCATGAGAGCAAAAAAAGTGGCAGAAGGCATTACTAAGTATTCTCTTACTCCATTAGATGGAATACACTTGATCTTTTGCTTAAATTAAGCTTCAATGAGGTTTATGAATTCCTAGAATTTGGTAACACTTCATCCTTGGACATGTCAATCTTAGAACATGAAGCTTTCCAAAAGAGGATCACTGAGCTTGTTGTTAGCCAAGTTCAATTTGCCCAACTTAGAGGTCACCTTAATTTTAGCTGGCAAGCCTACCACTTAAATAGTTGTCAAGGAGTTCAATCGTCTCCAACTTGGGAAGGCTTAGCATCTATTTTGAGATGGATACATTTGATTAATTCTTGCCCATTCATACTCTGGTAAGTGACTTACAGTTGCCCAAGGATTCAGGAATGGGGACGAAGAATAAGTTATGGGGCAAAATCAATTTATGTAACTTCCCACCAATAGATATATCTAGAAGAATAAAGACAACAAGATTGTTGCTAGATAGATCCATCACCAAAATATCTAAGTTTCTTCCTAGCTTCTCAGGAATCCCACCAGTGAAGTTATTTCCCCATAGTAGCAAAAATTCTAGGTTGGGTAGGTCATCGATGAAGGAAGGAATACTTCCATGAAGGTTGTTTCTGAAGAGATTTGGAAGGGTCATCTCCTTCAGCTGGGAGAACTCTTCTAGGATTTCTCTTACCAGTTGGTTGTTTGAAAGGTCCATATATTTCAAGATCTTGAGGTTACCCATGTCTGGAGGAATTGGGTCAAAGAGGAGATTTACTTGCAGAAACATTATATCTAGATTCACTGGATTATTGAGCTTAGGAGGAAGAGGACCAAGAAAATTACAGGCCAACATATCCAAATGAACAAGATTCGTTAACTTCCCAATTTCAAGTGGTATTCCACCTTCATATGAATTGAGGTTTCTTAGTTCTCCCAAAATCTTTCCACTCGGTTCATTTCCAGAGACTACAAGATACTCTAGCTTACTCCATCCACCATATGCGGCAGGAATGACATCAGAGAATTAGTTCCCTCCGAAATGAAGATGCTTGATATTCTTCAGGATGGTCACGTCCATTGGAAATCATGTGAAGAGATGTTAATGGTGGATAATAATGTGGTTCACTATGTTCCTATGGACCATATACAAGATACTTCCAAGACAAAATTTTAGGCCCAACTGATATCAGAAGCGACTAAGCAACATGAGCATGGAAATGTCAAATCTAGGGATACCTGCAGAACAATATCAATCAGTTGTGTTTGTTCTGGTACACAGGGTACTCCCAAAAGACCGAACACCTTCAGCAACTGCTTCACACAAATAGATCACAAATCAACACACCGATGTTTGTCACGTGGTTAAAACCCTCGAGAGGGAAATAGTCCACGGCCCCATCCAAATAGATACTTGGAGCAATTTATTTTGCAAAAGAAACAAAGTTACATGAGCTTCTCATAATCGATCAACTAGCCAAGGACCCTCCATGCTCTTTAAATAGAGATCATGGACCAATCAGGTGTTAATCCACATATCAATGGTATGTATGATCTAAGAGAAGTTCAACCGTCGGATCACTCTATGTATAGAACATATCGTGACCGTCGGATTAGAATATTTACAAATGCATACTAATGCATACTAAAGAAACACACTTTTACCTAACAGATATATTACACAAGTTTATCTTAACTAACTCCTAAGGGTCTAAATATCATAACATCCCCCCTTAAGAACAACTTGGGATAGGATTGAAGGATTTACAAAAGTGACACTATTAGGAGAAGGAAGGAGGCATTAGAGCCTATCCCCCCTTAAGGACACATTCCTGAACTCCTAACATAGACCAAAGTTTAGAAAAATTTGCTTCTGTAAGAGAATTGGTGAAGATGTCTGCAACTTGATCATGTGTAGGGAAATAGACTCACTTCAATAACACTATCCTGAACAAGATTTTTGATGAAGTGCATGTGTAGCTCAATGTGTTTGCTGCGCTGATGTAGAACTGGATCTTTGGCAAGCTTGATGGCACTTTGATTGTCGTACCAAAGTGGAGTAGGCTGCTACTGCTTGAGTCCAAATTCTGAAAGGATCTGTCGAAGCCATAAATCTTCCTGACTGGCATTAACTGCAGCTCGATATTCTGCTTCTGCTGAAGAAAGAGCAAGAGTTTTTTGTTTCTTACAAGCCCAAGTGACAGGTCCAGATCCCAGACTAAAAACATAACCTGCAATATACTTTCGATCATCAGGATCACCAGCCCAATCTGAATTAGTGAAACCAACCAACAAAGGTTTCCCCCTTGTACCGTAATGAATCCCAAACTGAATTGTACCTCGAATATATCGAAGTATTCTTTTTGCTGCTTTCCAGTGATTTTCATGAGGAGTTTGCATATAATGGGCAACACGACCAACAGCAAAGGAAAGGTCAGGATGGGAATGAGTCAAGTATAAAAGACTACCAATAAGCTGACGACACAAGGTGGCATCTACTTCAGGGGAAGTACAAGTGACATAAAGTTTGACTCCAGACTAGAAGGGAGAAGGGGTTGGTTTACAATATTCCATGTGGAAGTGACGAAGAAGGTCACAAGGATACTTATACTGGGAAATAAAGATTCCTTCTTTGGTTTGCAAGACTTGGAGACCAATAAAATAATGCAAATGTCCTAATCTGACATTTCAAAATTTTGCTTAAGACTGGATTTCACATGGGTTATAAGTTTAGGGTCACTACCAGTAAGGATAAGATCATCAACATAAAGAACAAGTATGATGAGATGGTTTCCTACTTTCTTGGTATAGACATTGGGGTCAAAATGCCATCTAGAAAAACCAGTGTCAAGGAGAAAGCTATCCATTTTGGCATACCAAGCTCTAGGAGCTTGCTTAAGGCCATATAAGGATTTCTTAAGGAGACAAACAAGACTAGAGTTATCCTGAACATATCCAGGAGGTTGTTCCATGTAAATTTCCTCCTGTAAATCACCATGTAAAAATGCAAACTTGACATCCATTTGATGGACTTCCCAGTTATGTCAGGCTATAAGGGAAAGAACAAGGTAGATGGAGTTCATTTTTGCTACAGGGGCAACGGTTTCATTGTAGTCAATCCCTTCAACTTGGGAAAAACCTTTGGCAACTAACCTTGCCTTAATTCTTTCAACACTTCCATTTGACGCATACTTAGTTCTGTAGATCCATTTACATCTGACAAGTTTTCCTCCTTTTGGAAGAGGTACAAGATCCCAAGTATCGTTCACCATTAAGGAACAATATTCTTCATCCATAGCTGCATCCCAATCTAGATTTCATGAAGCTTCTGCAAAAGTTTATGGATCATGATTCTCGGAAACTTGAGCCAAAAGAGAAGAGGCTCGCTGAAAATGAGAATGTGTTCGACGTTGATCTCTAGGATCACTGGAAAGATCACCAGCTGCTTCACATGTTGAACGGACCCATCGAGGAGGCATTGGTGCTGGTGCAATTGGAGGAACATGAGCAAGCGGAGGTGGATTTTCATCCTCACTGTCATCATCAGAAATTGGAGTCGAAAACCTATCAAGGAAGTTGGAAGAAGAAGAAGAAGAAGAAGGCACAATCACCGAATTAGGCTCGTAGGCCAAAGATGGCACACCCACCAAGTTAGGCTCGCAGGCCAAGAGATTTTCATCAAATTTAACATCTCTTCTAATGATTATATCATGAGAATGTGGCTGAAGAAGTCTATAACCTTTTACATCTTTTGAATATCCAATAAATATGCACTTTTCACTTTTAGGTTGCAATGCTTTCCATTTTTCATCCAGAATGTGAGCCCATGCTTCACAACCAAACACACGAAAGTGACTTACATCTGGTTTAATTTTACTCCATGCTTCTTCCAGTGTTATACCTTGTAAAACTTTAGTGGGTGTGCGATTAATTATGTAATTTGCACAATTTATGGCCTCAGCCAAATATTTAAGACTTAGTTCCTTAGATTGGATCATACAATTAGCCATTTCTTTTAAAGTGCGGTTCTTCCGTTCAGCTACACCATTTTGTTGTGGTGTATATGGAACAGTGTGTTGTTGTTGGATTCCTTGTTTATTGCAGAAAGTAGTGAACTTGTTGTTAACATATTCTCCTCCATTGTCAGATCTTAACTTAATAATTTGATGATCAGATTGTTTTTCAACAAGGGCCTTGTAGGCCAAGAGCATGTTAAATACTTCGCTCTTAAGTTTTAGGAAGTAAACCCAAGTGCATCTGGAGTAGTTATCAATGAAAGTTAAGAAATATTTGAAACCAGAAAAGGAAGTAGATGGAAGAGGACCACACAAGTCACTATGCACAAGATCCAAAGGAACCGAGGCGTGCCAAGAGGCACGTTTGTCAAAACTGTCCCAATGATGTTTTCCGAGTACACAACCAGAATAAACACCATCCTTGAAAGATACCATCGGAAGACCAGTCACCATATTGTCTTTACCTAGTTGTTGCAATGAGCGATAATTTAAGTGAACAAATCGCGCATGCCAAAGTTTGCTCAAGTTATCATTATGAGCAACAAAAATTGAAGGAAAAGGTGATGACCCAAAGTTGTTAAATTTGTACAACCTAGTAATATCATCAACAGTTCCAGTAGCAAGGACATTTTGAGGATTTTTAAAATCCTTGATTACAACTTGGTGAGGTGTAAACATCACAGTTTTACCTTCACCCGAATGAGTAATTTGATAGACTGATAACAAATTGCAGGAAATTTTTGGAACACATAGTACATCACTGAAATGACCATTTTCTATTGGAACTATTCCAGATCCTACAACACTTAGAGATCTATCATCACCAACAAATATTTGTTTGGTGTTACATTCATACATAGTAGAAAAAATGGCTTGATCCTTAGCCATATGATAAGATGCTCCAGAATCAATGAGCCATTCATTTGAAGTAGAAGAAGAAGATGCAGTATAAGAGTAACCAGAAGCACAAAGTGCATGTCCATGAGAGTTTGATTCTGAAGACAAATCTAGGTTGATGTGGTGCTTTTTCATTGCTGCTTCCAAGGCTGCCATCTTCTTGAAACACTTAGATTCATCATGATTATCTTTCCCACAAAAATTGCAATGACGCTCAGTCTTCTTTCCTTTTGGATTGATCCTTTGTCATATTTTAAAGAAGGAGCTGACTGAGAGGGTTTGAGACCCTTGTTGTTTGGCTTATTATTGCGAAAATCTGTTTCTTGGGAGGCTTGGACTTTTCTTTCTATTGGGACAATAAGGCTTTCCCAGATGTATCTGCGTTGTTAATTATTCCAAGATGAATGAGATTATCTTGCTCTCTAATTAAGGAATCACAAAAGGATTCAAGACTAGGCTCTTGATAGCTATCTACAGTCAAGGATTCTTTCATAGAGTAGAAGGTAGATACAAAAACAGAATATGCATGTCCAAGTTTGGAAAGAATATGATAAATACATTGTTTTTTCTTCTTTCTTAATACTAATACATACAAGATTAATGGCACGGCTCGCTGTAATTGTAATTCCGTATAGGAATGTTTTTTTCTCAATTGAATTCCTCTGCAGCTCTATTGATGGTGGTTGTCTTGTAATTCAGTATAGAATTTCTTTTCTCTCAAGTGAATTGCTCTATTGTTGATGGCAGTTGTCTTGTAATTCAGTATAGAAATGATTTTCTCTCAAGTGAATTTCTCTATTGATGGAATTTGTCCATTGACAGAATTATGCGTAATGAATGCAATCATGACAGAAAGTAGATGTTCATGTGTAGTTTAATACTTCAATACTTTGTTGCATGTTGCAGGTATGTAGGTCTTGAAGCCCCTATTTTTTTAGTGCATTTTATTATGTCCCTTAGTAGTTCATGTCTCTATCTCTATGCATTGGCAGGAAATCTCTCAGTGCAGTGGATGTCTATCTTTATTAGTAGTCTTTGCCTTGTGCTTGGTGTTTCTTCTGTGTTTGCATTGTCTCTGATGGCTTGTAAGCATTATTTCTTGTATCTGTGATGGAATGTGTGAATATGTGATGCATTTAACTCGAGATATTGTTCTTATAGGGTTGAATTGGTGGCGATGTCCCTGGCATTTCCACATGCTATTGCAAGAGAAGGTGTAACTTTGTATTCAACTATTAAGTAAGCAAGTAAGTTGACTTGCTCCTTCTTCTTTTTTTTTATATTTTACATAAATTTGAATATGAATTTTAATATATAATATTAGATAGACAAGATTCTTCAATAGAAATTGAAACATAAATCTTGTACTTTTTCGTTAATGGTTAACACATGATTTAACCACCACCCAAAGGTAAAAAATAACATCTATAATTTTGTGGTCTTTCCAAAACAATACATAAATTCATAAAAACTATATTGGATTTTGTGATGGCCATCTGACGATGGGATGGGGATTTGGAGGCTAGATTTAGGCAAAGAAGTTGGATGAAGACTCAGATTAGATTTCCTTAACTAACATTAGGAAAGCTGATTAGGAAACAACGGGAAGGTATCTCATATTTATATATATTCATCTTCAAATGAGATTAGATGTTCTCAAGCCTCTACTCAATTATTATTAATTTATTTCATGACCATGTATCGTAGAGCACACAAAAAACTTAGTTGAACCCTTGCATAATGCCATAATATCAGCTAAGGGTATACTTCGGTTCATAAAGCCAAACTTTATAAAGGTTCATGTATAGTTCGGCATGCAAGATGTATACTACGAAAAACAGAAAGCCAAAGTCCACACTAAAAGATGCATATATGGACTTCGAAGAAACAAGGAATAATTTGCCTATTAAAACTCATGGGCCCAATTTTGTAGAATTGGAGATGAACAAGTTAGAACAAAAGATAAACCAACTAATTTCCAGTTGTTTCTCACAATCATATATCACAATTTCCTTTGCAATAAACTTTAGTCATTTATCAATGCTTATGCAACTAGGAAAGGTTTAGGAAATTTAACTTCTTAGTTATCATTAGAAAGTTGCATTAGTCCTAATCAACAACATTATTGAAGAGTCAATTATCACAATATAAGCTCTGTGTCACTTAATCTACAAGGTTTCTCCTGTGTAAATAATAAACTCGTACCAAAAGATCATTCATGTTTATTTCATGCAGTCTTTAAAAGCATTTCTAGTAAACATTATCCATGTAATACAAGATAAACCTTCCAGTTAAAGAACCAATAGCCTTCTAATGATTACCACAGAGCCCTGATTGACATGGTTTATTGACATGATTTTCTTTACAATCACTATCATTACTACTAAGGATATGCTAAGACTAATGGATATGCTAAGACGTGTGTTTGTTTATCACATTAATAAAATTAGTCGTTAAGCATATCTAAGTTATCTCATAAAGCTTTGATGACCTAATTTTAACTTCTAAACTATTATCATTTAGCTTCATATCAAGTACAAAATAATAACTCCTTCAACAAGTGTTCCCATTACAAAAAAATCTTATTTTTATAGCTATCCACAAAGTTGAGTGACAATGTTGAGAACATTACCACCACGTAATTCTTATTTTATTTAGCTCGTATCTTCACTTATTTTAATTAATATTTTAGTTTGTGTCTTTATTTTCACTTTTATTGTGCATATAGTTGGTATCTTCACTTATAAAATAAATGTTAATTAATATTTTAGTTCGTATCTTTATTTGCACTTATAATGTGCATATTTATATATGGGTGCATTACATGTTTGAGAAAAGGTTTCAAGTCTATGTAAAAGAGAAAGGGCTTTATGATGAAGATTACATAATTTTATTTTGGAAATATATAATTGGATGTTCTTGCAATTAATGTTTATTTATTATTTGTTAAGCAATGTCAAGGGAGATGTAGCCATAGCAAACTACACTTTTATAATATCTTTATTATCTATTTGATCCTAATGGGGCATAACATTACTTTGGGTGTTTGATTATGTTGTTGTTAAAATGTACATTTATAAATGAAAGATGTTATAAGTTTTTTTTAATTAAGGAATATAACTTTATTACAATTTTCATTTAGGGTATTAAGAAATTCAAGTGCTATTTGTGATTATTAAAAGAATTTATTACAACTTTCAATCAAGGTACTAAAAAATTCAATTGCTATTTGTGATTATTAAAAGAATAAATTTGAATAAACTAAATACAAAATTTTATCTTTAGTAAGAAATCTCTATGTAATTGAAGTTGTTCGTTTGATTATATTACCTAGGGTTATATATTAATTGGGGTAATTTGATAGGTTCTCAATAGAAAATAAAAGTAACAAAAAAATAATAAAGGAAGGCAAGCTAACCAGGCTAATTTCTTGAATTATTTTCGTGAACTAATTATCTAAATGTTGGAAATGAAAAAGAAATGAAAATGAAGAAAATCCCAATAAGAACAATTGTTGTAAATACAAACTTGCGTTGAATATGAGATATATGATTGTCCTCAAATGGAGGGTTTTATCCACTTAAACAAACTTTTGCTTCCCACAAAATAGGGTTCATCCTAATTTTTGATACATTGTAAGAAAAACACCCAGATATATCATATAAATGATCAATCAATGAAATTTTGTAGGGTTACCCAAAGTTCCCTCAAAAAGGTGGTACCTCTCTTTCTTTAGCTATGACAAAAACACATTTGAGGGACTAGGGTTGAATCGCCCAAGTTGTTGCAATATACTAAGCCAATGGAGATACCCTTACACAAAGTAACACTAATTTAAAGGAGAAACCAAACCAAAAGAAAGAGAAATTTGTAGAGGAGTTGGAAATGACAAGACCAAGTAGCCCATGAGCATGGAAGATAAATTAAAAAGATAGATCAATATTTGATGGCGATATTGTAGCTTCCCTATGACAAAAATCAAAGAGAGAGGGAAATTGAAGAAATTTTACAGAGAGGAGAGGAGTGATATAAATGTGAAAACCAATAACTGCAAGTTGTAAGTAAACATTAAAGTGGTTATTGAACGAAGCGTTGCATACAAAAGAGTCATACCATGAGTTTTGGTTGTCTACTACTGGTTTTCCAGGTCATACCATAGGTATTTTCCCTAAAATCTACTCCACGTTTCATGAGTTGTGACTTATAGTTTCAATATGGTCTTCAAAAGTCATGGTTCACTTGGCACAAAAATGTTGTGAAGGGTACATAAGGAAGCTTTTAGCAAATTGACCCTTAATTAAGTTACCCAAAATGTATTAGGCTTGTAAAGACCCTAGATGACGCATCCTATCAAACTTTGGGGTAGACAAAAAATTTAAATGCATATAAAATACCCAATCAATGGGTGAATGCCACAAATGGGTGCCCCCAAAGAGTCAAGTAGAATCACACTAATGTTGAAGGGGGAAAGACGAGGGAAGAGACTAAAGGGTGAGCCCAGCTACATGAGTACTAAACATCCCTAAGTGTTCATACACCTAAACTAAGGCAAGGAACTCAAGAGATAGATATACAATGTAATATAAACTCATAAACAATTGTTATAAGTACCTTTAAAATTTGTATATATACTAAACTAACATTGTATTTTCAATCCTCTCTTATTTTTCTTATATTATATTTATTTATAGGCATAAATTATTTTATACTTACCTATCTATTTTTTATATTTATATTCAATGAACTAAATGTAGTTCATCGTCACATTAGTATGAGAGCATCACATTAATATTAGAGTCTTTTCTTTGGCATTCCTATGATCCTTTCAAAGTTTCACATACAGTTTGCACTTTGTCGCGTGAAAGCTTACAATCCAAGTGGTGGAGAGAGAAAAGCCTAGGTTGAAAGCCTAGGTTGAACAATTTGCACTTTGAATTTTTTAAGAAGAAAATGGCCTATATAATGATATTGTATTGATCTGCCGTAAACAAAGGGTAATCTTAAAAAAAATATGAAAGGTAACTAAAACGTTATTTAGAAAAATTATACATAAATATTTATATTTATAATAATATTTTTAATGTTGATTTTAATAATTCAATTTAACTAATTTAATATTTACAACATCATTTTTACAACCTACTAACTTTTATTCATTGGTATATTGTCAAATAATAATAATAATAATAACCAACTTTATACTAAATTTATGGTTATTATTTATAAGGGATTGTTTCAGTATGAAGAATTATTTTTAAAATTTATGTTGAAATGCTAAAAGCAAAGTATATGTTGCTCTTATATAGGGTAAAGTTCTTTATTATATCAAGAGTAGTGAAGTGTTTTACAATAATAAAGTATGGGGAAATGTTGTTGCTTCCTCTATTCACTCATGAGTGAAAACTAGCATAGATTCATATTAAACCTAGATGTATTAAAGACGTAAAAAGTCAAAATTTTGAGGTATAATTGTTTTTATCATTTAATGGGAAGAAAATACTACATGACATGGAATGAAATCAATAAAAAATTACACCACCAAAAATTTAATTCCTTTCAGTGCTTAGTAGATTCGCTTTGAGATCGATATAGGTAGTTTAATTATATGGATATTAACTATCAATTAATTCCACTTTAAGATCGATATATGGTAATTTAATTATATAGATATTAACTATTAATTGATAGTGATGACATGTAAGATGGATGAGCTTGGGATCATCTAGATGCTCTATGACAAACACATCAATACCAAGGGACCATGATCATGAAAAAGTTCATAGCATCTTGCAACATCGGTAAGGGAAAAAGGTATAACATAACCTTTAACCCTTCTCGAGACACCCTTCTTACTGATGTGTATAGGTCATGATATCAAAGATGATGTTTTGCTTGGTCTCCATGGTTTCTTGAGTTAGTTGGGTGTGGATTCTTGCATTTCTGTTGTGGTAATGGGCCTTCATGTTCTCCATATCAATAAGTGCATTTTGGAAATAAGTAACATGATATGCCAAGTCATGCATGGCATTAGATTTTGTAAAGGATAAACTAAATTAATAAAAAAGAAAATAGGGAAATCAATATACATCCCAAATTTCTCTGAGGCATGCAAAGTATTGCACCGAGAGTAGCGAGGTGCTTACAATCCAGTATGGGGGAGATGTTGTCGAGCGTGACATTCCCATGTCGGCTCATAACTTATTAAAAATAAAAAGTAATTAAAAAATCATGCGATCTCATAAAAAAATATTAAAAACAACATGGATCCATCTTAAACCCATATCTATTAAGCACCCAATTTCTTGATGTGTAAACATTTCCTTTATGTGAAAAAAATTTAAGGTAAAAAATAAAAATAAAAAATAAAAAAATCACCTAATGAAATTGCATTCCTCTCACTGCTTAATAGATCTGGGTTTAAGATGGATCTATGTTGGTTTTATTACATTTGGGGAATGTGTTTAAAGGAAAGAGGAGGGGAATTTGGGGGATCATTCGAATGTGTGGAGAGAATATGAAAGTTACAGGGAGTTGGGTGATAGTCAAATTTATATGCTTGGATGTATTGGATATTATGATTGTTTAAAGTATTAGGTTTGCAATCTTCATAATATTGGTATTTATGAGTGATTTACTTGAATGTTGTTAGTGCTGTGATTGAATGTTATGGAGGCCTATGAGTGATAAGGATTCTCATTTTATTTGTTGCATGAGTCTAGTGATGCTTGAGGGTCTCAACAATTCAATCTAAGGACTTAGGTTGGGAGAGTCCTTATGTTCACCAAAGTTTCTCATGCTTTCCTATTAATTCTAATATGATGGAGTTCTTGCTCGATGATAAGGTATTACTAGAAATCATGTATGATATTTGTGTTCCTTGATGTTTTATACAGTAGCAATGTAGATTAAATTGTATTTTTTATTTCATGACAAATGAATTGGTAATTATATCTACAAAAATATTGAAATATCTTCTTGGTATTTTAAAATTTCAATTAACAAAAAAAAATAAGGACCTTACATATGGTATTATTCACTCGCTATTTTTTTCTTGAAATTAACTTTTGAAGAAAATAAATTTAAGTGAAATTAAACATTAAGTTTGTGTCTAACAATACATTCAATCCATTCAACCTTTCATAATCTATTTTCATAGTTTGTTCAAAGAACTACTTTACCTTGGGCATTACAATTATTTTAACATGATGATTTTTTTTTAAAGTTGTATCTATTTTCATATGGATATAAAGACAGATCCCAATCTATTCAAACCACCAAACAATTGGGTGTGTGCAAGCTAACGAGGGTCTTTTTTGACACGTTAGATGTAATATAAAACTGAAAAAACAGGCATTCGTCAACTTACATGGATATTTTTAGACACATACATAATGAATCTTGCGATCAGTAAAAAAGATGAACTGTAGGAAATTGAATGATGTTTCCGAAGATATAATTCTTTTTCTATTGAAATGGTTATTAGCTATCTAAAGTTTAATCTTTTTTTCACGGACACTTTTTATTTTTGGGTCAAATTATAAGGTATATGTTTTTGTGGGTGCATCCTTTGAGTTTCTAAATGATGGAATAAACTTACAAACCTAGTAGACATACAAAGAAAAGCTAGCACTAGTGCACCAATATTTTTCTTCAAAACAATTAATAATTTTTTTTTAATTATCTAAGTGATTAAACATTGAAAATAGTACATCAAGTGTGGGTGTAGCCTTTGAAGGTATTAATGCAATTATTTCGAAACAGTTCTTTATTGCATGTATAGGTGAGTGCCCTTTAGTGCACCATATATATTTTTTTCCAAAATGGTTGAGAAATGGAAGAGTTATGAACGAAACACTAAAAATGTGTTTTTCGAGTCAAAGAGTCATGAGACAAGAAAAATAAGAAAAAAACAGAAAAAATATATCATCTTGTTAAAAATTACATATTTGGAATCTGCAGAAAAAAACATATTAGTAACTAAAATTTCATTACATGTGATGGTGTGTAGCATACTCTAACCAGAGGCTAAACACGAGCATATTGAAAAATTGGATGTAACACTCAATTAGCCATGGTTTATCATACTCCAATACATAGGCATGATGAATTTGAAGCAACGTCCAAAATAGACACATAGGCATAGCAATTCCACGCCAACACATGTAGAGATTTGGCCATAGTGGTAAAAAAGTGTGCATGCATTTTGTATAAATTCTTTTTTTTGTGCCAAACCAAAATGCGCATGCATTGTAGTTTTACAAAACGTACATGCGTTGTAGGTTTAGAAAATGTGAACACGTTGTAGTTTTACAAAACATGCATGCATTGTGGTTTTACAAAACCCGTGCATGTTTTGTAAAACTACAATGCTTGCGTGATTTGTAATTTTACGAATTTAATATTTTGTCAATCATAACAATTTTTTTATTGTTCGACGATTATAACGTTAATTTTATTATTTGTTAATTATAACATCAAAAGCAATTTGGGGTGATAAGGGATTAAAGGTAGAGGGGGAAGGAGTGGTAAGAGGTTAGAGGTAGAGAAAGGGGTGAGGGGTTCTACGGGGTTAAAGGTAGAGAAAGGAGTGGGGGGTGTTAATGGGTTAGAGAGAGACAAAGAGAGGGTCAATGAAGGTAGAGACATTGAGGGGTGTTAAGGGTTTAGAGATAGAGAGATAGGGGGTGTTAACAGGTTAGATGTAGAGAGAGAGGAGGGTGTTAAGGGGATGCCTTCCTAATATTGTTATAGTTCTACCCCTATGTCATGAGAAGGTTGAAGCTATAAAGAAACAACTCTCTAGTATTGATCCTAAATTTCTTCTGGTTATGTCTGAGATAAAGAAGCTTGCAATTCGCGAGCTAGAACATATGGATAATAACAAGATTTATACAATATATGTTTTACAATAAACTGACCTTAGAACTTTCGAGAGCAATGACAATGAATCCTTCAATTTTCACTTGTTATGATAATAAGATCAATTTTCAATGAAACAATGTAGTAATTACATGTGGAGGCAGTGGGTTCCTATGGAAAATTAGTGTAGGGTTGAGCATAGGAAATATATCTAAAAATGGTCTATTACTTATCTTTTCCAATGGGTGAACGGCTTATACGAAGGAAATATGCTGGCTGTAGGAATTGTAATACCCTGGTTTTGACCCCATGGTATTAAGATTTTACATTATGTATATATTGTATTGAGATCATGGCATGGAGCTCAAGACCAAGGCCTTGTCATTGATCTGGTGTTTTGTATAGGTGATCAAGGTCGATGCCTATGGAGATAGTGCTAAGTCAAGCATAGTGTATATGTTTTGATATATCATGTAACTATGCAAATTAATAAAATACCACAGCTAGCTATGGGATTGCAAACATTAAAGAGATGGGGGAATGATTCCATAAGGGATAGGGTGGGGAGTTAGTCAAACCCCCTGAGCTAATAGGGTGTGACCAAGTGCCAATGGCGAAACCCATGTACCTCAACTACCTTTTTATCCTCTGCCCTCAATCATTAATTCCTTCCAGAAATCGAATGAGGCAGTTGATTCCTGGTATTAATCTGTCACAATGATCTAGGGACTAAAGTATAGTCTCATAAAAGATTAATAACAATAAGGCATGAAAATGGTGTAATTGTGCTACAAAATGAGTAGCCACTCTGTATAGTCAATAAAGAATGAGTAATACAATACAATGATCATGTTGTAAGCATGAATGACAAATCAATTCAAATTCCCAAGGAGGTCATTCGATTTGAATGAGTGAGTCTATCTTAAATAAATGTAAGCCACAGTCAACACTCAAGTTAACCATTGATCAAAACCCTAATTAACTCAACTGAGCCCTAACTGAAGTCGGAGTGAAATAAATGACTGAATCTAGCTGAAAGTAGCTCAGACACATGTCACTACAATCCAACCAACAAGTGCTAGTGCATCAATGACTCCAGTGAACCCCCATGAGGTTAACTGGAGTGTAACTGACCATCAGAAGTGGTTGGAGGCACCCCTGTTGACTCCAGTTCATTAAATAATCAATAAATAATCAATTTAATGAAGGAAGGTGCCTTCAATACTCTGTTGAATTGATTGGTAACAATCCGTTAGCAATATGGGGCATTAATGACACTCAGATCACCCCCGGAGTGCTCCAGTTAGCCTCCTTGAATGTAGGAGAAGGCTAAGTTAGCCTCCTTGACTGAAGGTAGGCGTGGGTGTGATCTTGCTGATGTCATCTAGTGCTCCTCTAATGTCAATTAAGTCAATAAAACTTAGGATAGTGGTTTAACTAGGCCAAATTGACCAAAACGAGTGTGTATGGTGGTAAATGTCTCCAACACCCCCCCTTAAGCTATACTCAAGAGGAGTAGAAAACATAAAATGCATAAAAGTTCTAGGGCCCCAGCAACTAAGGCCATAGGTCACCCTATACAATACTGAAACTGAAACAATGCTAAAAAACAAACTAAGTGAGGAAAAGAGGGAAACCCCCCCCCCTCAATATGAACATTGAAAGTAGTCTGATCACCCTGATGGACTCACCCCCAATAGTTAACGGAGGTAAGTGTACTTCTTTTCTAAAAATTTATTGGTGAAGATGTTTGCAATCTGCTCATCAGTCGGCCAATATTGCAGAATGATGGTCCTGTCATGCCCTAGCTCTCTGATATAGTGCATGTGTATCTCTACATGCTTGGTCCTCTTCCTGGTAACTGAATATGTGGATATATTAATAGCACTTTTATTGTCACAAAAGAGGATAGTGGACAAAGTACTACCAAGATCAAACTTTGAAAGAATGCCTTGCAACAAAACTGCTTGGATGCAAGCATTCACCGCTCCTCGATACTCGGCCTCTGCTGAAGATAATGCTATGGCGGCCTGGTTTTTGCTAGACCAGCAAATGGGGCCACCACCAAACATGAATACATATTCGTAAGTAGAATTTTTATCAATAGAATCACCCACCCAATTAGAATTTGTGTATCCAACCAGCTCTAGCTCAGAGTCTGCAGCATAGTGAATGTCGTAGGTCATGGTTCCCTGAATATACTAGAGGATCCTCTTGGCTGCCTTCCAATGAAGATCATGGGGCTGCTGCATGTATCTTGATACAGAATTCACTACATAATAGATATCAGGCCAAGAATGTGTCAAGTACAACAAGCTACCAATTAGCTGTCGATAAATAGTGCAGTCCATGGGAGGTGTGCTTTTTCCTTCTTCAAGGCTGGTCCTTGAAAGGAAAGGGAATGGTGCAGGCCTACATTCAGCCATGTTAAACTTGAATAATAGGTCTGATATGTATTTGTACTAAGTGAGCATTATCCCATCATAATTTTGCTCAATTTCGAGCCCCAAAAATTGTTTTAAGAGCCCCAAATCACTCATTTCAAATGCATCGTGGAGAGCAGTTTTGATGCCTGAAATAGAAGCAACTGTGCTACATGTGATCAGTAAGTCATCAACATATAAAAAATTAATAATCAAATGAAAATTATACTTCTCTATATACACATTTGGATCTGATCTACACCTTTGGAAGTTTTGCGAGAGAAGGAAGGCATCCATCTTGAAATACCACTCTCTTGGGCCCTGTTTTAACCCATATAGTGACTTATTTAGCTTGCAAACCAAAGATGGATCAGATAGGTATCCATTAGGATACTTCATGTATATCTCCTCATGAATATCTCCATGCATAAAGGCTTACTTAACATCGATATGATGCACTTCCTAGTGCTTAGATACTGAAATTGCCAAAACTAGGCAGATGGAGTCCATTTTTGCAACCGGTGCAAAAGTCTCATGGTAATCCACACCTTGGACCCGAGAGAAACCTTTTTCCACCAGACTTGCCTTATATTTGTAGGTGCTTTGATAAACAACAACCTTGGTCCCAAACACCCACTTGCATTGAACCAATTTCCTTCCCGGAGGAAGAGAAACTAGCTCCCGAGTAGTGTTTTTTCTGAAGAGAATTCATCTCTTCATCCATGGCAACTTGCCATATCGGATCCTTCCAAGAATGGTAGTAGGATTTTGGGTCTGATATAATCATCAAATAGCAATTTTTGGACAGAAAATTATTAGGACAAGAGATTGCAATACCTGCTCTTTAGAAATCAGACCAGGTTCTCCTTGGATCATCCGGATTTCCAATGTTATCTCCTGCGGAGGAGAGTGTCTGTCGGGCCCATGTGGGAAGATGATTTTGTACTTTAGGTTCTGATTCAGAATCTGATTTTTTCTATACATTTATATCAGAAATCATAGGATCCAAATCAAGGTCATCACCCCCAATTTCATCATCCAAATATTTAGTAGAATAGGAAGGAAATTCAACAGTTTTCTCCTTCACTAGTTCCACCTCCTGAAGAGGCTCATCGAACTTGACACTCCTTTCGATGATGATATGTTTTGTTTTGATATACAGTAGCTTGAAACCTTTTGATTCATTAGGATTCCCAATAAATAGACATTCTATGCTTTGCGTTTGCAAAGCCCTTCTTTTATCAAGTGGAATTCGGGCCCATGTAGTGGACCCAAAAACCCACAAGTTCGACACATCCAACTTGTGTCCAAAGTATGCTTTGAAAGGGGTCTTCCCTTTCACAAATGAGTGTGGAACTCTATTCTGAATGTATGATGTAGTATGCATGGCTTCAGCCCACAAATTTTCAGCCAAATTCTTTGATTCCAACATACAGGTGGTCATCTCCTTGAGAAACCGATTCTTCCTTTCCACTACACCGTTCTGCTGGGGAGTGTAGGGAATTGAACGTTGGACCTGAATACCACTTTGGGAGAATATGTGCAAAAAATCATTACTGACATACTCCTCACCATTATCAGATCTCAATATCTTGATCTTAATCCTAGAGGCATTCTCTATCAAGGCCTTCAGTTTAGTGAATTTTTCACATACTTTAGACTTCTTTTTGAGAAAGAAGACCCATGTATACCTTGAAAAATCATCAATAAAATTCAGAATATACCTTGATCCATTAATGGATGTGACAAGAATTGGACCACTGATATCAGATTGTATCGACCCCAAGATGCATGTAGCTCGGTTTTCCTTCCCCCGATCGAACTTGTGCTTAGGGTGCTTTCCAACCACACAACCTTTGCAAATTCCAGTGGTTTCCTTGATGACTGGGAGGCCTTCAACCATGGAGTTTTTTTATAATTGCTGCAAGTATTTGAAATTGAGATGGCCAAACCTCTCATGCCACAGCCTACTAACTTCATTTCCATGAGTTAGCAGTGCGGTGGGATTTGCATTCACCACAAAGTGGGAAAACTCATAGGCTTTTGCATGATGGTTTGTAAGGCCTTTAGCAACAAGTTTCCCAGATGCAAGTTTCGTTATCTCAACATCATTCGGGCTGAAAGATACTCTCTTAGGCACTCTTGTATGTGTCATCTGATAGACACTAGGGAGATTTGATGCCAGATATGGTACACACAAAACATTTGAAAAATAGCCATTCTCAAGATCAACTGTACCTTGTCCTTCTGAAATGATGGTGGAGTCATCTCCCATGTGGATGGGGATGGATTTTCCGGTCTCCAAATATGAGAAGGAGTCTCTTTCAGCCATCATGTGGTTCGAAGTTCCAAAATAAATCAAGAGTGGAGGGCATGACCTCTTTCATGCTGTGGTTCCCGATATTGCTGATCTCTCCTCCGAAAGCTTTCCAGAAGATTGATGTGATTTCTCTCAAGGAGAGAGGTAGCTTCATCAAGATTCTTCTTCATGTAGGCATGTTGAGGGTGGAATCCCTTCCCGCAGTATGAACACTTGACTTTTTCCTTTCCATGATGCCATTTTCCTTTGTTCTTATTTGAGCCGGAAGACTCATCATGCTGCTGGTTTTCAACTTTAGGCTTAGGAGCTTTGAATTTAGTTTTTGGGCTCTTCTGCTGCTTTCCTTTACCCTTCAGATCTTTGGGCCCCGAGACATGGAGGGCTTCATCATGGGAGGATCCGATGATCCCCATTTTGACAAGCTTATCATGTTCACTTGTTAGGGACTCAATGAAGGCATTGAGTGTAGGAATTTTCCATCCAGGGGTTGTGAGCTTCTTCGCACGGAATGTAGAGACAAACACTGAATAATCAGCTCCAAGTTTGGAGAGTATGGTGAGGATGAGCTGACCATCCTCCTTCTCCACTTTGCATTGGTTCAACAGTAAGACAATGTGCTTAAAATTTGTGAAAAAGTCATTCAAGGTCTCGAAATTGGAAGGCTGGAGAGACATCAATTCATTTTCGAGCTGGTAAACTCTCAAATTATCCTACTTTCCATACAGGGTTTCCAATTTGTCCCAAATTTCCTTTGGAGTATTCAATCCTGAAAGATGGAAAAGAAGATCCTAGGAAACAGAGAGGCACAAGAATCCAAATGCTTCATCCTTCTTGTTCAAGAATCTAGCTTTGTCTGTCATAGAAGTAAGCTATTCTTCAGTGTCCATAATGACCCTATAGAGTCCTCTGGCATGTAGCTAGATCTCCATATCTCATTTCCATGAGTGGAAACTGAATGGAGTCAAAAGATCTATGGAAGAAGCCATCTGAATCTGCTGAAGCGAATGCTTTAACCTGTTAAAACCTGAAAATCACAACAAAAGGGGAAATGTAAGGTCGGACAGCCTACACATTTTAGGCTTTCATCACACCCAACATAGTCAATCAAGTAAGCTTGATACAAGTTACTTACTTGGGGTATTAAGTGGTAAGCCTTGGCTTCTGGTGCAGTGCTAGATTTTTGATCTATTGCTCAATTTTCATGCAATATCTGTCAAAAACCTTGTTTTTGAGAGATCTGAGCTTCGTCCCACCGTGAGCTCTGATACCATATTAATCTGTCACAGTGATCTAGGGACTAAATCACAGTCTCATAAAAGTTTAATAACAATAAGGCATGAAAATGGTGTAATTGTGCTACAAAATGAGTAGCCACTCTGTATAGTCAATAAATAATAAGTAATACAATACAATGATCATGCTCCAAGCATGAATGGAAAAGCAATTTGAATTCCCAAGGAGGTCATTCGAATTGAATGAGTGAGTCTATCTTAATTGAATGTAAGCCGCAGTCAACACTTAAGTTAACCATTGATCAAAACCATAATTGACTCAAATAAGCCCTAACTGAAGTCAAAGTGCAATAAATGACTAAGTCTAACTGAAAGTAGCTCAGCCACATGTCACTGCAAGTCAACCAACAAGTGGTAGTGCATCAATGACTCCAATGAACCCCAATGAGGTTAACTGAAGTGTAACTGACCATCATAAGTGGTTGGAGGTGCCCTTGTTGACTCTAGTTCATTAAATAGTTAATAAATAATCAATTTAATGAAGGAAGGTGCCTTCACTACTTTTTTTAACTGATTGTAACCATCAGTTAGAAATATGGGGCATTAATGACACTCAGATCACCCCGGAATGCTCCAGTTAGCCTCCCCGAATGTAGGAGAAGGCTAAGTTAGCCTCCTTGACTGAAGGTAGGCTTGGGTGTCATCTTGCTGATGTCATCTAGTGCTCCTATGATGTCAATTAAGTCAATAAAAATTAGGATAGTGGTTTAACTAGGACAAATTGACCAAAATGAGTGTGTATGGTGGTAACTGTCTCCAACACCTAGGGCAATGCAAGGCATGGAATATTGCAGTCTACGTAGGCATGCAACCTTGGGGAAGCCACACTTTTTCTTCTGTAGTAATCGAGCACGTGATGCATGCCCAGTCCGTCAAAGGAGGTCGCGTTTGGGTTTTGATCACTCCTCATTTGTTCAAACCATTCCATTCCATTTCATCATTGTTCAGAAGATTCTACCATGGGAGATCTCCATACTGATCTTGCGCATTGTGTGTTCACCTATGATGCAGAACCGTGGTTTTTTGTTTTTGATTGTCCATCCCTGAACCTGCCGTCATATTGATTCACTTCTTTGGGACCGCAGAACCAATTATTTGCAAGTATTTTCCTTTGTTGATTAAGGGATCAGGGGTTCGTGATTTGGACGGTTCGATTTCACTCTCTTGAGTCGCATAAGGTGTTTCCGCAGTGGGTTCCTATGTCATAGAGTGAAGCCTGTGTGGTTGTGTTTCCATGTGGTTTGTTGTGTACTGCACCTTGGTTTGGTTTTGAATGGTACACAAGAATTAGGAGTGGAAGAGATGAGGAAGGGGCTTGATAAATCTAGTTCAGAAGGAAACTTGACAAAATATAAGAGTGGCTAGTGAATCGGATCTACACATTGTAAAGAGAATTGGAAGGGAAGGAATAGCCCGAGGGACTGTGTAGCAGAGAAGGGGATGCTTCTTTGTGTTGGGTGTATAGGTTTCATGGTTTCCAGGCCAGATGGATCTTGTTGAGGTGTCCTTATCTCTTGAATGAGCCACTATATTAGCCATTCTACCTTTCCACTACCTTAGAATCCTGATAAACCCAAATTGAAGGATGGTTTGGCTAGTAACTTGATAAATCCATCTGTTAGCTTGGTTGCATCTTGTTGTGTTTGGCCTTGTGGGAAATACTTGGTTGGACAACCTGATAAACCCAAATTGAATGATGCCTTGGATGGTAGTGGGATAAACCCATTTGTTGTATTGGTTGGTCCTTAAAATGATTTTTTGCTTGACTGTGAATAGTTTGATAAACCCAACAGTGTTGGCTTGTAATCATGTAACCTGATAAACCCAACTTGTGTTGGCTTGGCTGGATAGTCTGATAAAACCAACTGAAGGTTGGCTTGACTATGTGTGTGCTTTGGTCTGGCTATGTGTAAGTATGTTGTTCCCTAGTTCCTTGTGGGATTCATGCCCAACTCGAAGGTGGAAGTGTGTTGAGAGATTAATGAACACATTGGCCTATGGTTGGGTGGAACGTTTCAGCGACATAGCTAGTTGCAGGACAACTTAATCATCAAGATAATTATTTCTATTATACTTGTTTGCGCCACGAATTATCTATGAATTGCTATGTTCATGTTGAATTATTAATGATGATCAAGTAGAGGTTACTTTTGTATGAATGTCCCTATATTTGCTTATTACGCCTTGTATGTTTTATGCATTTTACTTAAGTACATGCATGGTATCTCTGTGGTACTTTTTCTCCAATTTCATAGAGGCTATAAGCCTATTACAGGGCCAAAAATGAAGCTAAGGTAAGAATCGTTGAGTTTCTGCCCCTTGGAATCCACCCTCTAAAGGAAGGAGGAAACCAAAAGAGGAAAAGTTGAACAGGGAAAATTCGTTGTGTTTCTGCACCCTGGGATCTTCCTGTAGAAGGTGGAAGGAGGGAGTCAGAAAGGGGAGTTGAAAACAAGGTAGGAAGTGTTTTTCTAATTTCTGAAGTCTGAGGTCAAAAGGTGGAAGTCGGAAGCGCAAAACAATTCCAAGGAGAAAAGATAATTTTTTTATTTATGGGGTGCAGAAGGCAGAAAGAGGAAGTGCGAAAGGTGGAAGGCGGAAGGATGATAATCCATTTCGTTGAGCCTTTGAATTTTCTGATTTTTTAGTTTTGAGGTGCGAAAGGAGGAAAGCAGAAGTGTAGAAGGCGGAAGGAGGAAGGTTGATAATCCACTTCATCAAGCCTTTGATTTTTCCGATTTTTGAGTTTCGAGGTGCGGAAGGAGAAAATCGAAAGTGTGGAAGGAGGAAGGTGGAAGGTTGATAATTCACTTCATTGAACCCTTGGGTTCCCAGCTTCCAACTTTGGAGGTCGGAAGGGCAGAAAACAGAGGGTGAAGTGCAGAAGGAATAGGTCTTATGCAGAAATGGTGTTTCTAGTCACAGAAGGGATCTGTGAAGGGTGGAAAGGTTGTTATAGTGCTTTTTAATCCTGAGAAAGAAGGTTGAAGTGTGTGTTAATGTCCATGCCCAATGTTTCAAATGAGAACATGTGTTCTTGAGGAAACTTTTTTAATTAATCTACATTATGGATTATGGGGATATTACATTGTGGTATCATAGATGTGGGTTGCAACATTGTGCCTGGATGGGCCAGAAAGAGATAAGATTACCCTTTGATACCAACATTGTAGTACACTACATTTTGGTATTAGAGTTGTTGGTTGTAGCACTGGGCCTAAATGGGCCAGAATGAGTAGTTGAACAATTAAGAGAGATGTTGGTAAATGGTTTCAACATATTGTTAGCTGCATAAAAAAGAAAACTACCATGGGCAGTGGGTAAGTGGTTTTGATTCTGAGATTAGCTAACAAATGATGTTGTTAACACATTTTGCAGAGTCATAGTGCAGATTGAAAAAGTGGGTTGTGGCTCAGCCATGAGAACCTACGACATGTATGATGCACATAATCCCTATGGGAACAAGGAAGATGCTATGGGGGAAACGTGAAATGATGATATAGATTCTAATGGTAGAATATTGCAAGAGACATTGCTAGAGATTGTAACCACCATAAGAAGCCTGAATAAAGCTCAGGAAGAACAGCATCAACTGAATTTTTCCATGTTACAGAGCTTAACAGAAATCCAAAGATGGATGGGCTCTGGGCGTTGTATAGAGAATCCAGAAGGTAGTAAGAGCAGTGCCAGAAGAAGGAGAAAGAGGTTTCCTTATGGGTCATCTCATTTAGAAAGATCCATCGGGGGATCGATCTCTTCATCTCACTAAGAAACGAGAAAGGGGCGTTATAGAAAAATCTCATGCGATGAGCTTAAAAAGGAAAGGCCACCTACCTTCAATGGCGAGGTAAAGAATGGACAAGAAACTGAAGATTGGTTTCTTGGGATGAGGAAATATTTCCAAGTCCAAGACTATTCAGAAAATATGAAAGCTAGGGTTTCCATATTCAACCTGAATGGTAGAGAATCCATTTGGTGGGAGCACCTTAGGCAGGTAAAGACTATCAGTGAAAGGAAGATCACTTGGAAACAATTCAAGAAATACTTCAAGCAGAAATACCTCTCTGAGAGGTATTATGATGATAATATCAAATAATTCCATGAGATGAAATTGGGATAGCAAACCATGGAAGAGTATGCCAACAAGTTCTTGGAACTTCTAAGGTATGTCAGGTACATTAAAGAGGAAAAGCTAAAAATCCAATGTTTTCTAAGTGGATTACCTCAGTCCTACAAGGATAGAATTGAGTTTTATGAACCTATAAATCTAGGAGAAACAATAAGGAAAGATAACTGTTGCTATGAACAAAGTGAGAGTAAACCTGATATCCATAAGGCTTGGAAGGATAAGAGAAATGAAAAGTATGATTAGAGGAAGAAAGGTTTCATACCTTCTAACTTCAGGAATCAACAGAAGCAACCATCCCAAGCTGTGAGTAATCCAACTAGAGCAATTGGAGAACAACCAAGAGATCCACAACATAACATAGAGCCTCTTCAATGTTGGAAATGTGGAGGACCCCACATGCGCAGGAATTTTCCACTTGACGATGGGTATGTAAGGAAGGCTCATAACATTCAAGAAGAAGAAAGTGTGGATCAGGTTGCAAGGACTGTTCCTAGGATCTATGTAGCACTGGAGGACCTCCAGGAAGACCATCAGTCAACGGTGACTGAAGTTGCGAGTAAGATTACCAATCAATCTGTTTCTGTTTTAAATAACCCTGGATCTACTCATAGTTACATTACTCCTAGAGTAGTTGAGATTTGTGCTTTTAAGAAGTTAAAGCATATCAAGTCATGGTTAGTCTAGCTAGCCACTGGAACTAAGAGAAAGATCAGTGAAGTGGTAGAAAAGTTTCCATTAGTTATGGATGGATGGTCACTTATGCAGATCTGAATGTTTTACCACTTGGTTCCTATGATATCCTCATTGGAATGGATTGGTTGGAAGCACACAGGGTAAAGCTTAATTCTTACAACAAGACTTTTGAGTGCTTAGATGAGAAAGGAAACTTAATGGTTGTAAGAGGCATTTCAAAGGTGATTTCTGTTAGACATATTTCAGCAATGCAGTTGAAGAATTTTTGTAGGAAAGGTTGCAGAGTGTACGCATCCCATGTGTTGGAGGAAGTAGAGAATGAAACTCCTAGGTTGGAGGACTTTCAGGTGTTGTAGGAATTCAGGGATGTGTTTCCTAATGACATTCTAAGGCTTCCTCCAAAGAGGGACATTGATTTCAGAATTGAACTTGTGCCAAGAGCAGCATCAGTGTCCAAGACATCTTACAGGATGAGTACACTCAAAACGCTAGAGTTGAAGATGCAACTGCGAGAGTTGTTGGAAAAGAAGTATATCAGGCTGAGTGTGTCTCCTTGGGGAGCACCAATTCTATTTGTGAAGAAGAAATATGGTACACTCAGGATTTATATTGATTAAGGACAGCTGAACAAAGTCATGGTGAAGAATAAATACCCCTTACTTCGAATTGATGACCTCTTTGATCAAATGAGCGGAGAAAAGGTATTTCCAAAGATTAACTTAATGTCTGGTTACCATCAGGTAAGAATCAAGGATGAAGAGATTCATAAGACAACCTTCAAATTAAGGTATGTACATTATGAGTTTTTAATGGTACCATTTGGTCTCACAAATGCACCCGCTACATTTATGTGCCTTATGAATAGTGTTTTCAATAGGTATCTAGACAAGTTTGTTCTTGTATTCCTTGATGATGTCCTCATTTATTATAAGAATGAGGAAGAGCATGAACACCATCTGAGACTGGTATTGCAATTGCTTAGGGAGCATAAGTTGTATGCAAAGTTGAGCAAGTGTGACTTCTATAAAGATAGGATCATTATTTGGTTCGCATCATCTCAGATGAGGGTATATCGGTATACCCTGAGAATATTGAGGCCATTATGAATTGGCCTACTCTGAGGAATGTGAAATATGTAATATATTTTATGGGCCTTACAGGTTATTATAGGAGATTCATTGAGGGATTATCTAAGGTTTCACATTCAATCATTTCTTTGAAAAAGAAGGGGATGAAGTTTGAATGGACACAAATATGTGAGGAAAGCTTCTAGCGGTTAAAGAATATTCTCACAAGTACACTCATTCTAAAGATTGCAGACCCAGAAAAGTATTTTATGGCATGTGCATGTGGTCAAGGACTTGGAGGAGTTCTCATGCAAGACAACCACATGGTATGCTATGAGTCAAGAAAGTTGAAGGATCATGAGAAGAACTATGCCACTCATGATTTGGAACTTGCAGCCATAGTACATTCTCTCAATATGTGGAGGCATTACTTAATGGGAAGAATGTTTGAGTTGAGGACAGACCATTGTGGTCTAAAATATTTGTTTGATCAACCTACTCTAAATACCAAGCAAGCTAGATGGTTGGAGTTTTTATGTGAGTTTGACTATGAGATCAAACACATAAAAGGAAAGGAAAACAAAGTGCTTGGTGCACTCAGCAAGAAAGTGCATGAAATTCACTTGGCATCTCTTCGTATTTTCCAGTCAGACTTGAGACAACAAATTGTTAATCATGTTGTTGAAGATGAATTGTATGTGTAGGTAAAAGATAAATTGCCACAACAAAGTATTGAGAAGAGGTATGAGGGATATAAATTGGAAGAATATAGGCATCTTACTTATAAAAATAAAATTTATATTCCAAATGTAGAATATTTGAGGAGATTTGTTATGGATGAGATCCATCAAGCTCTATATTTTGGTCACCTGGGATATCAGAAGACAATTTCTACAACCAGAAAGAAGTACTTTTTTCCAGGAATGAAGAAGGACATTGTTGAGTATATTTCAAGGTGCATGGAATGTCAGCAGGTGAAGGTTGAGCATCAACACCTGGCAGGTTTGTTGTAGCCTTTTCCAGTTCCAAAATGGAAATGGGAAGTTGTTTCCATGGATTTTACTACAGGATTTCCAATGACTTGGAGACAACATGATTCTATCATGGTTGTGGTGGACAAGTTGACAAAGGAAGCACATTTTATACCTGTTAATTCCACACATAAGACTGATGACATTGCAAAAATATTCATGAAGGAGATTTTCAAGTTGCATGGATTACCTAAGGCAATAGTTTCTAACAGGGATGCCAAGTTCACTTCCAATTTTTGAAAGGGGTTGTTTTCATATTTGGGTACAAAGCTCAATTTCAGCACTACTTACCATCCTCATATTGATGGTCAGATGGAGAGGGTGAATCAAGTGTTGGAAGACATGCTTCGCATGTATGTGATGGACAAGCCATCCAAGTGGGAGGATTATCTACACTTGGTAGAGTTTGCTTATAATAATGGACAACAAGCATCCTCGGGGATGAGTCCTTATGAATATTTGTATGAGTGAAGGTGTAGGACATCTGTGACCCGGGATAATCCTGTGAACAGCTTTGTGCTTGGGCCAGAATTGCTCAAGGAAATGGAGTAGGAGTTTGCTAAGACCATTCATGAATCTGAAGGAAGCCCAAGACAAACAGAAAATATATGCAGATAAGCATAAGGTTGATAGAGGTTTCAGTGTTGGGGATCCTATTTACCTCAGAGTGAGGGAAAAGAAGAGTTCTTTGAAGCTTGGAAATTCTGCCAAGCTGTCACCTAGATATTATGGGTTGTTTATTGTTTAATGTGATTGAAAGAATAGGGACAGTTGCATATAGACTTGCATTGCTTTCTAACACTAGAGATAATAATGTTTTTCATGTTTATTTTCTTAAGAAATCTATATAGGACCCTAACCATGTGATTGATTGGGATGTGATTTAGGTGGAACTCGAGTGAGAGTTTCGAACCAAGCCATTGCGCATCCTCGATAGGAAGGTCACCATGCTCCGGAATTGAGCCATATGAGAAGTAAAGGTGAAATGGAAGCACTACGGTCCTGAGGAGGATACTTGGGAGCTAGAGGATGCCGTGTGATTGGCACATCCATTTTTGTTCAATTTTGCAAAGCACTGAGGTGGTGCCAGTGTAGAATCTTTGTTCAATTTTGTTAAGCACTGAGGACAGTGCTATTGAAGGGGGAGGGGATTATAATACCTCGATTTTGACCCCATGGTATTAATATTGCATGTGATGTATATATTGTATTGAGATCATGGCATGGAGCTCAAGGCCAAGGCCTTGTCACTGATCTGGTTTTCTATATAGGTGATCAAGGTAGATACCTATGGTGATAGTGCTAATTCAAGCATAGTGTATATATTTTGATATATCATGTAATTATGCAAATTAATAAAATACCACATCTAGCTATGGGACTGCAAACGTTAAAGAGATGGGGGCATGATTCCATAAGGGATAGGGTGGGGAGTTAGTCAAACCACCTGATCCAATAGGGTGTGACCAGGTGCCAATGGGGAAACCCATGTACCTCATCTACCTTTTTGTCCTCTACCCTCAATCATTAATTCTTTCTAGAAATTAGATGAGGTAATTAATGTCTGGGTTAGTACAAGGCATGGTAGACTGCAGTCTATGCAAGCCTGCAGCCTGGGGGAAGCTACACTTTTGCTTATGTGGGAAGAAAGCACATGATGCATTCCCAGTCCATCAGAGGAGGTCGCATTTGGGTTTTTATCACTCCTCATTCATTCAAACCATTCCATTCCATTTCATCGTTGTTCAGGGGATTCTACCATGGGATATCTCCATACTGCTCTTGCATGTTGTGCATTCACCTATGATACAAAACCGTGGTTTTTTGTCTTTGATTTTCCATCCCTGACCCTGTTGTCGTGTTGGTTCAATTCTTGGGACTATAGAGCCAGTTATCTACAAGTATTTTCCTTTGTCGAGCAAAGGGAGCAGGGGTTCGTGGTTCAGACAGTTCAATTTCACTCTCTTGAGTCATGGAAAATGTTTCCACAATGGGTTCCTATGTCAAAGAGTGAAGCCTGTGTGCCTGTATTTCCTTGTGGTTTGTTGTGTAGTGCAACCTGGTTTGGGTATGAATGATACCCAAGACTTAGGAGTGGAAGAGATGAGGAAGGGGATTGATAAACCTAGTGTAGAAGGAACCTCAAGAAAAGATAAGAGTGGCTGGTGAAAAATCTCTACACATCCTGAAGAGCACCAAAAGGGAAGGCATAGCCCAAGGGACTGTTTGGCAAAGAAGGGGATGCTTCCTTCTATTGGGTGTGTAGGTGTCATGGTTCCAAGCCAGATAAATCTTGTGGAGGTGTCCTTATCTCTTCAGTGAACCACCAACTTAGCCATTCTACCGTTCCACTGCCTTAGAATCCTAATAAACCCAACTTGAAGGATCACTTGGCCGGTAGTGTGATAAACCCATATGTTGGCTTCGATGCGTTTTGTTGTGTTTGGCCTTATGAGAAATCCTTGGTTTGACAACCTGATAAACCCAACTTGAATGATGGCTCGGTTGGTAGCTTGATAAACCCATCTATTGGATTGGATGGTCCTTAAACTGATTTCTGATTTGACTGTGAACAATATGATAAACCCAACAGTGTTGGCTTATAATCATGCAGCCTGATAAACTCAACTGGTGTTGTCTTGGCTAGACAGTCTGGTAAACCCAACTGAAGGTTGGTTTGACTTTGTGCATGCTTTGGTCTGGTTGTGTGTAAGTCCGTTGCACCCTAGTTCCTTGTGGGAATCATTCCCAGCTCGAGGGTGGTAGTGTGTTGAGAGATTGATGAAAACAATGGCATATGGTTGGGTGGAACGTTGCAGCGACATAGCCAGTTGTGGGACAACTTAATCATCAAGATAAGTATTTCTATTATACGTGTTTATGCCTTGAATTATCTATGAATTTCTATGTTCATGTTGAATTCTTGTTGATGATTAAGGAGAGGTTACTTATGTATGAATGTCCTTGTATTTTCTTATTATGCGTTGTATGTTTTATACATTTTACTTCCGTGCATGCTTGGTATCTCTGTGATTCTTTTGCCCAAGTTCATAGAGGCTAAAATCCAGTTATAGGGCCAAAAATGAAGCTAAGGTAAGAATCATTGAATTTTCTCCCCTTGGAATCCGCCTGCGGAAGGAGGAAGGTGAAAAATGGAAGAGGAAAAGTTGAACATGGTAGATTTGTTGAGTTTACACACCCCGGGATCTGCTTGCAAAAGGCGGAGGGAGGGAGGCGAAAAGGGAATTTGAAAACAAGGTAGGAAGTGTGTTTTCTGATTTCCAAAGTCCGAGGTCAGAAGGTGAAAGTCAGAAGCGTAGAAGAATTCCAAGGAAAAAAGATAATTTTCTAATTTCCTCCTTCCGAGGTGCGGAAGGAGGAAAGAGGAAGTGCGGAAGGTGTACGGAGGAAGGTTGATAATGCACTTCAATGAGCCTTTGATTTTTCCTATTTCTAAGTTCCGAGGTGCAGAAGGCGGAAGGTTGATAATCCAATTCGTCAAGCCTTTGAATTTTCCAATTTCTGAGTTCTGAGGAGTGGAAGGTGGAAAGCGAAAGTGTGGAAGGAAGAAGGTGAAAGGTTGATAATTCAGGTCGTTGAACCCTTGAGTTCCTGGATTTCGAGTTCTGAGGTCAGAAGGGTGAAAGGCAAAAGGCAGAGGGAGAAGTGTGGAAGGCACATGTCTAATGCATAAATGGTGTTTCTAGTCGTAGAAGGGATCCGTGAAGGGCAAAAAGGTTGTTACAGTGCTTTCTATGTTTGAGAAAGAATATTGAAGTGTTTGTTAATGTCCATGCTCGATGTTTCTAAGGAGAACATGTGTTCTTGAGGAATTTTTTTTAATTAATCTACATTATGGGGTATGGAGACGTTACAGGAATCTATTGTTTTCTTACCACGGAAATGGTAACTCAATTTCCATTTATAATACAGGAAGCTATGTTGCTCGTTTTTTCATAGAAAGTTTCATTTTCAATAACAAGTTGATCCAGTGAATCGTTTATTGTGTTCCATTATCTTTTTGTTCAACATTTCATACTCTGAGAAGTGCTAATGCACCTCTATCATCGAAAACTTGGCTCTTTAGATTCCTTCCCTTTGACACTCCTCATTATCTGCAGCTAATGCAACTTAGAGATGCCATTCAGACCCAATTGGAATCTAAGGAAGTGATTTTATGTGACATCGGATTTGGGGATAAACATTTTTGTAAACCAATAGAAGTTCATACAATAATCCTGGATTTTAAATGCATTCTGGAAAAAGCAAGAGGACATAGGTAGCAAAGTGACCATAGTCATTTTTTTTCGTAATGTACATGTAGTCCATCCTTACCTTCATAAACATGAGTTTTATAACTCCTTGAATTTTGTGGGCATGCTTCACTAGAAAATATCCCCTCGAACAACACCTTTAAGGTTCATTGGAGCTCCTCTCCTCGAGAGCCCATAAAAAAGTAGATGTCCTCTATTGTGATTTCCAAAATTTCCCCTTTGAGGATGAACGCACCATGGCTAGGGTCCCAACAATGAACGAATGTATGAAGAAAGCCCCCTAAACCCCAAATCCCGTACCTTCAAGGTGACAAAACAAGCACAAGTATTCTCCATATTTTCTTTGTTTCCCTCTTTCTGAAAAATTCAAAATTCAACCCATGTGGCATCTCCACCCTCCATGAATTTTTTTTGTTTAAAAACAAAATAACAGACGTTGTTAAGAACTCTTCAAATTTTCTAAAAAGAAAATAAAAATGGGCAGTAATGTAAATACTTCTCCAAAATAAGAAAAATTAGCAATGAAAATTGTTATCAAAGAGAAGCCAAATTACCTTAGTCTTCACTTCAACAGTAACGTCTTCATGGATTCCAAATATCGTCAATCTAGGGCTTCAAGGGGATAAGTATCAAGCAATAACCAACCATTTCGTTGTATATAATACTGGATTCGGATTCTTCTTTCAAACTCTTTGATTCAACTTCATAAATGGACTAGAGATTGATCAACCTTTTGTGACCTTCCCACTTTAAATTTTTACCCATCAAAATTAATAATAATTTAATTAGATTTTTGAGATTCCTTTTATATGAAATAAGAAATTATTTTCACATAGAATTATTTAACTTATTGAAATATTTATTTTTCCCAATATTTCTAATCACTTTATCCTTCTTAATACTAATACTAATACTAATACTAATACTAATATTTATTTAATTCATAAAAAGATTTTTATTGAAATATATTATTAAAAATACTCAATTACCGTAAAAAATAGTTGATTTGTGAAAACAAAGTTAAATGACCAATCACTCTTAAACATAAAATAAGAAATTACAAAATAAATGTATTAATGATTATAAACTAAAATTAAATATAAATAAGTATTTGATTGTATCATATTAATTGACTCATTAATTTTAATGATTAATTCATAATAAACTTTAATGGTATCCAAAATTTGGACATCCATTACACTCACCCCCATCTATGTAAACTCTTGTGTAACTATGTGTTTGAATTTTTGCTCACACAATTGATCAAAATATGTTGTATGAAGATTTTATTTTTCTTATTAATTCACTTACATTGATTCTAGATAAAACTCCATTTAATGAGATAAACATTCCATGGTCCTATATAAATGTCATCTACTTTTGTATTATAAGAATCAACTACTTTTTGCTTTAGTATCTATCTTATTTAAACCAATAATATTTAAATAATATTATGTCACTATCTTTTAGGAAGCCATTACCTTTCACAACATTTGTTTAATATTTTAAGTTGAATTGTTAGTAAATTTTTTGAATTTTTTTATTTTGCATTTTGATAGTATACATGTTTTTAACAAAAAGTATGTGTAATCTTTCACATATATTAGAATACAAAGCAAAATACAAATCAACATAGAGTTTCATACCCTAATTCACAATTGGTTTTATGAGAAAAAAACATTAAAGAACAATAAAAATGTTTGAAACACATCCATGGATGGCAAGTGGAAGTTTAAACAAATTCTTACTAGTGATTTTGAAAATTAAAAACAAAAACATAAATAGTTATTCAAAACATGTATTAAAAAAACCAATTCATATCAGATAAAAACTATTAAAAATATTAATACAAATACTTATCCAATTATAAGATCAAAAACCAATTCATATCATATATATCAATTAAATAAATTTTAGTATTGTAGTTTGACATATATTTTCAAAAATTTAATAACTCTAAAAACAAACTCGTGATGCTAACATCACCTATAAGGCAAAAGCTCAAAAGACCTGCGTTGTTGCTCCAATAACACCATCACGGTAGACACATAACAATAAAGGAACAACTCAATGCTCAAACGCGGGGAAGAATGATTATCTATATCTTTATTTGTTGAATCTATATCTATATATATATGAGAGGGGAATGGTAATTATATATCTTTATTTAATGAATTTTAATATATATATAAAGAGAGATTTTTATACTTTGATGGCATAGTTTTTTATAATATTTATGTCGAAGGCGTTTTCTCTATGGAGACGCAGTCTCGCAAGATTCCTCGTCTCCTTGGTCATTAACATTTCGACACGCTTAGGATTTATTCTCTATGGAGTTAAAATGCTCAGGCTTTATTCTGTACCACAACGTCTCCAATTGAACTACCAAAGAGTGCTTGGTCTTCCTTCTTCTAGACATGTTCACCAAGTTTCCTTCGAGCACTTCCGAGGAAGTCTACCAAATCTTCTGCTACCATTGCTGGCCTTAATGTCATCACAATCATTAATGAACTCACCGCTGCAGCTATAGCTTATGGGTATCATCAAAGCTCACAACCTGGTTCTGATGCTCCGGTGTTTTGAGCCCGGTATTGATTGTTATTCGGTTATTTTTTTTGGCAATACAGTTTATGTGTGGGTTTGGTTTATGGCTTTGTGTCGTTGAGAGATTACTTATTTTATTGTCGGTATTTATTTTTTTGTGATAATTATTGCCTTTTCCTCTTATTTGCGGCTCGGTCTTGCTCAATGTTCCATCTCCATCTTGCTCAATTGATCTACTTGATAATTTTCGGTCTTTTCCTCTGCTTGGATTCTCAATCTTGACAGTATCATGGAAACCACTCGTTTTGTGCACTTTCTGCAGAAAATGCAATTCTGGGAGAACATGTTATCCGAGTTTTGTATAGTCGACTTTAGCATCGATAGATGGAGCCGCCAATTCAGCTTTCTCTAGATTTCCTTCATCTTTCTTTAAAACAAAATCATGGGGCTGAATCTAATGACTTCAAAGACTTGCACTGCGGAATGTGGAAATCGGAAATACATATAGTTTTATTACTAGCTTGTAACTTCCGATTTCTGAGGTACAAAGAAACACTGAGAGGGTAAAATATTGAGTCTTTACTGCAACAAACTCTCTGCAATAGACCTTTCCTGATGGCATTGTTTGTTTACATAACTCAAAACCGAGATTCAGAAAGCTAACATGCCTTCTTTCCTCACTTCCGCACTTCCGCATTGCCGCCCTTCCACAGTTCCGCACTTCTGTTCTTCTGCACTCTCCAATTTGAACATTTGAGTACATGTTGAAAGGATGGGTAAAATAAAAATCAATATATCTCAATGAAAATCAGGTGTTCCGCACTCTCAGACCTTCATGATTTTTGGTTCAGAATGAGGAAGTCGGCTCCTTTACTTATGAAACAAGGTTGCACAGTTTTCGATTTCCAATTCGTCTTACGAAACAGGTTCCCACAATTTTCGATTTCCTGTTCCTGATTATCATTAAAAAACCTGTCATTGTTTTTTTATGAAATACTTTTTTTAATTATATGTCCTTATGTTATAATATGTCCTTATTGTTACATTCATTCATTCATTCATTTCTTTATTACATGTCCTTTTTGTTATTAGTTCTTCTATGTGTTATACTTTAGATCTTATTGCGAGATATAAATTTTATTGACTAACCCGCAATCTACATTCCACAATTGCGGGACGCGGGATCACAAAAATAAGAAGTTTATGTTGCATGTTACAACCCGCAATCCGCAACCACTTCTGTGCGTGAGTCAGACATCTCGCAACCCGCATCCCACAACTTGCAATGCAGATTGCGGGATCTTGAAGTTTATATATTGTCAAATCTCCATCCTGCAATCTGCCATTTGCAGCATGCGGGTTGTGGGATGTCCGACTTGTGCACACAAAATATCTCTGCATCCCGCATTTTGTGGGATGCGGAATAACAAACTTTTCAAAGTTTTCTGTTGCATGTTCCCACAAAAAAAATCACAAAAATCACAAAATAAAAGCGCGATAGTTAATAAAATTTAGAGAGAGGCTGTCATTTATTTCCATTCTCTTTTTTCACTTGTGACACAGGTTTTCATTTTTTTCCATTTTATTTTTTCTTCCATGAGGAAGGGTCTTATTTCTTGCCTCTACTGTATTTTTGAATTTTGTGTTGTTAAATTTTTTTCTTCTTCTGATTTAGCATTTTAATCTTTATGTTGTGTGTCGCTTCATTTCCTGTTGAATTTGAATTCCTTTCATAATTGAGACAAATAGTGCCTAGACAATTAATTGATACACCGAGACACAAAATTGAGGCATCAATTTATCCATTTGCACAAAGCAACAGGCTTCTAAAGGTGTTTGAAACATAAAACCTATCGTTCAATTGATCAATTTATCAATTGAACATTTAAGTACAGGTTGAAAGGATGGGTAAAATAAAAATCAATATATCTCAATGAAAAACAGGTCTTCCGCACTCTTAGACCTTCATGATTTCCGGTTTAGATTGAGGAATTCAGCTCCTTGAATTACAAAATAGGTTCCTGCTAAATTTTCAATTTCCGGTTCTTGATGCAGAAGTTAGCTTCCGGACTTTTGAAGCTTGCAATTCTTCACTTTCTCGAGATCCGCACTCCCCTTTTCCACACTGTTGTTGAAATGATTTGTACAAAAACCAGTCGTTGTTTTTTAATGAAATAAAAGTTTTAATTATATGTCCTTATGTTATAATATGTCCTTATTGTTACATTCATTCATTCATTCATTCATTTCCTTATTATATGTCCTTTTTGTTATATGTCCTTTTATGTGTTATACTTTAGATCTTATCGCGACATCTAAATTTTATTAACTATGGCGCTATCTGCATCCCGTGATTGCGGGATGCAAGATCACAAAAGTATGAAGTTTATGTTGCGTGTTATAGCAACAAAATCAAAAAATAAATCACTTCCTGCAACCACTTCTATACGCGAGTCGGACATCCCGCAACTCGCATCTCTCAACCTGCAATGCGGATTGTGGGATCTTGAATTTTATATATTGTCAAATTTTCATCTTGCAATCTGCCATTTGCAGCATGTGGGTTGCGGGATGTAGAACTTGCACACAAAAAATATCTCCGCATCCCACATTTTGCGGGATAAGGGATCACAAAAGTACAAAGTTTATGTTGCGTGTTACAACCTACAATCCACAACCACTTTTGTGCGCAAGTTGGACATCCCACAACCTACAATGCAGATTGCGGGATCTTGAAGTTTATATATTGCCAAATTTCCATCCCGCAATATGCCATTTGCAGCATGTAGGTTGCGGGATCTCCGACTCGCGCACACAAAATATCTCCACATCCCTCATTTTGCAAGATGTGGAATAACAAACTTTTCAAAGTTTTATGTTGCATGTTCCCGCAAAAAAAATCACAAAAATCACAAAATTAAAGCAGGATGGTTAATAAAACTCAGACAGAGTCTGTCATTTATTTCCATTCTCTTTTTTCACCTGTGAGACAGGTTGTCATTTTTTTTCCATTTTCTTTTTTCTTCCATGAGGAAGGGTCTTATTTCTTGCCTCTACTGTATTTTTGAATTTTTTGTTGTTTAAATTATTGTTCTAATTTAGAATTTTAATCTTTACGTTGTGTGTTGCTTCATTTCCTATTGAATTTCAATTCCTTACATAATTGAGACAAATAGTGCCTAGACAATTAAGAGATACACCGAGACACAAAATCGAGGCATCAATTTATCTGTTTGCACAAACCAACAGGCTTCTAGAGGTGTTTGAAACATAAAACCTATCGTCCAATTTATCAATTTAATTTAATATTATATTATTAATTTACCATTTAACATTTACCTTCAGCTTACCGCAAGGTAGAGTTTCCGTAATCCACAAAGGTAAATTGATAATCAATTTATTACTTTACCTTTCAGAATGCAGAAAGCAGAAAGGTAAATTGATAAATTGATTATCAATTACCTTTCCACTTTTCGTAGCATATACTGAAATACTTCTATACTAAACAGGTTAAGTTGTTCAAATGTTGGATAAGTTGTGCTTTTTAATATGATTTTTATGGAGAAAAGATTTGAAATTGTCGCATTGGATAACTGGTTGTTGAAGTTCAGAATTTGTGAATGAACTATCACATAAAAGACATCAAAAATAAAAAATGAATGTTGGCTTATGCAAAAAAAAAAAAAAAAAAAACATTGAACACAAAGCTACCATACCCTAATGTCCAAAATAGCAAATGAAAGTCCAAGAGCCATAAAATTCATTTTAAAGGTGGAGATTATACACATTTTTGTTGAACACTTAATTCTTAAAAACGAGCATTTTTTTAATTTTTTAAGTAAATTCAAGATGTATTACAGCATTATGAAGGTACATAGGCAATATACACCACAACCCTTTTTTCATAGTTTTGCGACATATACAGAAATACTATGTGTTCAAATACAAACATGTGGATGTTCCTTTTTCAATTTTCGACAATTCGGTACTCGGAAATCTATGTTGTATGTTTTGCAATAAGGAACATACTATATTCCAATATCAAATTTTGCAACATAAGTAGAAATAATATGTGTTCAAATCAAAACATGCCAATGTTTCTATTTCTGAAATTTTGAAATTCGAAATCTTGATTTTCATGCTTTATTTTCACTGTTTATACTTAAATAAAATATTTTAATGCATATTTAAATAATGAAATAGATGATAACAATTTAAAATATGTACAGTGTCATTGTTTGCAAAGTGAAAAAAAAATTACAATGTGAGTATGTTTTGGAATGTCAAAACTCGGAAATCGAAAATCTGTTAAATAAGAGGAAGGTCATCTTATTTTTATAAACGGACACTCAATTTATACACAATTATAATGTTGAACCAGCTAAAACATGGAAACATTTTGATAGGTTTTGGTAGGTAAATTTGCAATTGTTGTAAAGGTGAAAAGCTTGCAAGTCTGAAGAATGCTTTAGCAATGTAAAAGACTTGATGCTGAAAAGAGCTAGAATAGAAAGATGCCGAGTTGGAGAATTTCAGTGTAGAGAAATATCCATCTGTGAGAAAGAGCAAAGCATTTGATATCCTACTTAAAAAAATATAGCATAGTAGCATATTAGGAAATCCTGAAAATTGATTTGTTTCACTTTCATTATTCATGATGATGGAAAACAATTGGGAAGAAGGGTAAACAAATAATGATACCCTTTATGTAAGTTGCAGCGAGTAGAGAAATAAGAGGTGTAATAATCACCAATCCCTTGTCTCTCCAGAAACTATAGGCCTTTCGTTGGAAATAGCTGTGGAAACTTATCTTCCCATCTCTTCCCATTCTATGCTTTGATATCATCATGATCTCAGTTTTTTCTTTGACAGTCATGAGAGCAGAAGTAATGACATTGATGAGTGTAGTTTTTGTGAATACACCAAATCATAAATGAGGTCCAAATGATTTTTTCCTCAATAGGAGGGTCTATTTATTCACTGAATCTTACAAATGTTATCATGAGTTTAGGAATTTCATGGTGTATTATATATCTATAACTTGGTATTAATGTGATATGTATATAATTCCCTTATCTCCTGCAACATGCGAAAGGTCACTTAAACGGTGATATGAAAGCTCGGAATGCGAGCAGAATCCGAGATGTCAAATATATTAGATTTGAAAGACTCGGTGTTTTGAGCGGGTGATACTGACAATGATTTAATGATCAAGCAAGATAGTTCATATATATTACGTCATCATATTAATCGCAGAAGTGATTGTTACCCTCATTCTTTGGAATTTTGCTCATTGAACTTAGACAAAAGTGTTTTATACACAATAACAGTGTTGTAGAAGCTTAAAAAGAACAAAATGCGTCAATAATCATTAGTTTCATAATACAAAAAAGGTAGTGAACACCAAATCGTAATGCTACAAATTGATGTGTTGGACATTCATTTGCGCTACAATCTTCAGCCATTTCCATACGTTTTGCTAGCTAAATTTCCATACATTTTCCTAACTAAGGTGCCACCATTTCCATATGTTTTTGCACTTCTTTTCTTGTATAGCCCCTTCTTCGAAAGTTGAACTCCCAAGTTATCTTCCCATCTCTTCCCATTCCGGCCTTTGGTATCACCATGTTGGCAATTTTTTCTTCGACAGCCATGTGAGGGGAAATAATGACGCTCAAGAGTCCAGTTTTTGTGCATATAAAAAACCATAAATGAGGTCCAAATGATATTTGGCTCAGTAGGAGGCTCTATTTATTCACTAAATCTTACAAATGCTATCATGAATTCGTAATTTTCATGATGTAGTATATATCTATAACTTGGGATTAATGTGATCTGTATATAATTCCCTTATCTCTTGGAGACCGTGAAATGCCACTTAAACTATGATATGAAAGACCGGAATGGGAGGAGAATCCAAGATGTGAAATATGTTGCGGTTGAAAGATTTGGTCTTTGGAGCTCGTGATATTGATGATGATTTAATGATTAAGCAAGATATTTCATATATATAATGATTAAGCAACAAGGATATATTTATACCATCATAAGAAGGCATCGATAAAGTGACAAATGTCAGGTTTAC
Source organism: Pseudotsuga menziesii (assembly GCA_001517045.1). Lineage (NCBI taxonomy): Eukaryota > Viridiplantae > Streptophyta > Pinopsida > Pinales > Pinaceae > Pseudotsuga > Pseudotsuga menziesii. The sequence goes on along the minus strand of LPNX010659977.1, from coordinate 318,103 downwards.
GCACTATGGGATAACTTAAGGCTGAAAATGGGTGAGGGTAACAGTCACTTCTGAAATTATTATGATGACGTGATAATATTTTAGTATGTTCAAGTGACCTTTCGAGTTGTTGAAGAGATAAGGAAATTATATATTCAAGTCATAAGCGAGTTTATTTGGCCATAGGTATTTATACATTCAGTCTATTGCCGCATTCAAACCTGAATGTTCTGTACAAATTCTGAGGGTTTGTTTATCCTAAATCATTATTCAGAGGGATCGCTCATTTTTGTTACCGATGAATATAATTTTGGGGGATCTGATTTGAACCCAAAAATATGCCCACAATTTATTCAGATCTGTACCCAAATCCTCCAAATGACCAAAAGCAACTAAATTAAAATTCCTCTTTTTGGTTTGTGGAACACGGAAATCGAAAGTTACAAGTTACTAATAAAACTTTGTGTATTTTGGGTAAACTTTCCCAAAACCTGCATCCCGCAAATTCTGGGTTACGTATTGCAGGAACTTCAGCTGTATTATTATCATTCACAACTTTCAGCATAGTCATTGTACGCATTAATTTTAGGTCACTGTTAGTTATTTTTTATTATTTATTGCACACTTTATAATCTAAAATCGAAACCCCCCAATTTTTTTTTATAAATTTCTTAACCTAAAACTTAAAAACTTGTATTAATATGCACTCTCCCAAGGTAAAAAAAAGGTTGGCTTGCGAAAAGATAGAATATTAATACCCTCTTGGAATTTTTTCGCACTACTGTCTCCATATTTTTTTATCTTATTTCCGGATTTTCGCTTTCCTCATTGTGAAATGCGAAAATGTAAACTTTACATTTTTTTTTCATAATCCAGTTTTTGTTCATATAAAAAACCATAAATGAGGTCCAAATGATATTTGGCTCAGTAGGAGGCTCTATTTATTCACTAAATCTTACAAATGCTATCATGAGTTTGGGATTTTCATGATGAAGTATATATCTATAACTTGGGATTAATGTGATCTATATATAATTCCCTTATCTCTTGGAGACCGCGAAATGTCACTTAAATGGTGAGTTGAAAGATCGAAATGGGAGGAGAATCCAAGATGTGAAATATGTTGTAGTTGAAAGATTTGGTCTTTGGAGCGCATGATACTGACGATGATTTAATGATTAAGCAACATATTTCATATATATAATGATTAAGCAACAAGGATATATTTATACCATCATAAGAAGGCATCGATAAAGTGACAAATGTCAAGTTTATGCACTATGGGATAACTTAAGGTTGACAATAGGTGAGGGTAACAGTCACTTGTACGATTACTATGATGACGTGATAATATTTCAGTACGTTCAAGTGACCTTTCGAGTTGTCGAAGAGATAAGGGAATTATATATTCAAGTCATAAGCAAGTTTGTTTGGCCATAGGTATTTATACATTCAGTCTACTGCCACATTCAAACCCGAATGTTCTGTACAAATTCCGAGGGTTTGCTCATCCTAAATCATTATTCGAAGGGATTGCTAGCAATTTACAACAATAAAAATGGTAAATAAATATCAAAAGATGAAAAAATATAGAGATTTTCCAAACTCCATTAGTCCCGTAGGATCAAGATAAATGAATGATCGAGATTAGGCACGCGGGATGCAGGATCTTATTATGATTTCAAACTTTATTTAATCGTTCCGTATGCCGCATCCCGCACTTGCGAATTGTGGGATGCAGGATCATAAAATTGATAACAGTTTATTCAAATATTCTTGTAACCTACATACCGCATATGTGGGATGCACGATGTGGGATGGGGGATGCGGGATCACAAAACCGTTAGCAGTTTATTCAATTATTCCTGTACCTGCATACCGCATGTGCAGCATGTGGGATGCGGGGTGACTAACTGACACACACACTAAAATTTTTAATTAGCTAAGTGCAGAACCTAGGAAAGTAAAGAATTGCAAGTTTCAAAAGTTTGGAAGGCAACTTCCGCATCCCAAACTGAAAAAGATTAAAAGTGGAAGAACCCTGTTTCGTAAGTGGAAAAGCTGACTTCGACATTCCGAATCGAAAAATATTGAAAGTGCAGGAACCCTTTTTCGTAAGCAGAGGAGCCGACTTCCACAATTAGCAACAAATATCAGAAATCGGTAAGGTTGCAATCCACATTGCAGGTTACGGGATGCCCGATGCGGGATGTCCCATATCTATGTATCCCGCAACAAACACTTTGTTGCTTTTCTCATCCCGCATCTCGCATCGTGCATAGCTTGTGGGATAGTTAATAAAATTTAGATCTCGCGATAAGATCCGACATCCCACATCCCACAAGTTTTAATCTCAACTGTTCATTTCTCTTAATCCTGCAGTCCTAACTGACCTCGGAAAATCTATATATAGGTCGGTCTTTTATGATTCCCATTGGCGAGATCTCTAAGCCTTTCTCCTTCAGTTTTGAGCTCTATAAACGAATGGTGCCAACATGAAAAGTCTATTACAGAGAATTTGTTACGGTAAATATTTAATATTTTTACCCTCTCGGCCACCTTTGAATGACTATTTTTTAACTCCTCATGGAAGCAAATGATTAACTCTTAGTATAATTACATAAGGAAATGATTTTCTATCACTTTAGAAACTATTGTCATTAGGGTAGTTGTAGAACTATTACACACTCGTATATTTTAAAGTTCTAAAAGCCCTACTTGTAACATATTTAATGAACAAACACCTCCCTAATAACTACCCACCTAATCATAATCTTAAAAATAAATGACAACAAATGCCATGGGTTGTAATCATTGTTAAATGTTTCATACAACATTAAAAGCTGAATGGACAAATAAAACTTGAAAGAATGGATTAAATGAAACAAATAAAACTTGAAATAATTACAATTTTTCTCTTAAGTACTAAAAAAAAATTCTAATTATACAAACAGAGCTTGAAATAATTTCTTAAACAAATTAATTGAGAGTAAATAAGGTTTGGTTCATAGAATCGCTTTAAAATTTTCTTTCATAGCTTTGGGTCAAGAGTCCAAATAATCCTGAAATGTAATTGAATTATTAACAATGTAAGAGGACTTGTAGTTTAACCATAGACTATTAAGATTGGTGTTATAAGCAAGCACTGTTTTCAAATAGATCAACCATAAATTAAGCACAACTATTGGAAAAAAAAACCTTAACCAACTAACATTGTTACTAAAATTTTAAATATTAAGCGCTCAAAACCTTGTCAAGTGTAATAATTATAATGAATTTGTATCTATATTAGCATAAAATTACAGAAAGTTATAGCATTGGATTCAATAATCATGCTGGCCTCCACCACTCCTCTGTCTATTGAATCAACCACATCTGCTTCCCTATTTGGGTGCAAATGAAAGTGGAAAAGGCATAAATGAAACAAATAAAACTTGAAATAATTACCATTCTTCTCTTAAGAACTAAAAAAACACGCTAATTAAACAAATAGACCTTGAAATAATTTCTTAAACGAATTATTTGAGAGTCACTAACATTTGGTTCAGACAATTGCTTTAAAAAATGCTTTCATAGCTTGGGGTGTTATTTGAATCGGTTACATAAAGTAAATTATATTGCTTTAAGTAAGTAAATTACATAAATATTTACCATTGCCCATTATTGACTACACAATATTAGTCTAAGTCTCTTGTTGAGAGTCCAAATTATTCTCAAAAGTAATTGAATTATTAACAATCTAAGAGGACCCCAACTTTAACCATAGACAATTAAGATTGCTCTTATAAGAAAGCAGTGTTTTGTAATAGATTAACCATAAACAAACCTTAACCAACTATTATTATGATATGACTATGGTTTGAAACCCCAAAACGCTGAAACACTTATGAAATGTATTATTTATAATGAATTTGCATCTCTCTCAACATAAAATTACAGAAAGGTATAGCATTGGTGCAATAAGCACACTAGGCTCAACCACTCGTTTGTCTATTGAATTAGTGATGTGTCCTTCCCTGCCTGTGTGTTTCATGTTAAAGGATGTCTTTCTACAAGGTTTCCATAGTGGCAAAGCACTTTATGTACTTTCTGTGCACAGCTTTGTCCACAATTCCCCTATGCCCTGATAACATTGTTGTATGAGGGGACTTTGAGAGGGTAATTCTTGTTCTCTCACCTCCCATGAAGTAGGCTCTCCAACAGACAATACAATGGGGTTTTTTTTCAACCTCATCATCACCTCAGAGAAAATTAGCAAGTTGGAATTACAAACAAGGTGATGAAGACTTTGGACACCCACCACCGCAATACGAGCATTCGCTCCGACTGGCTGTCGCTGAACATGGACCCCATATAGTGGGACTTTGGAAGCCATGACCTCTTCGAGGATTTTTGGGGAGACACTCCAAGGACAGGAAAACTATTGTATTGTGTAGCTGGAGGTATCACTATTCGGAAATATTCAATTTGCATCACATCCAGGCCATGATGGTTGGAAATTTCCTAGTGCAAACAACCAGGATGATAAAGGAACATAATTTCATATTCGCCAACCATCAGTACCCCTTGAAAAATCAACTTTTAGAACCATACAACCATTACTATCTACAAGACAACTAAAGACCTCACGTAATTGAGAACTTTTGGCCTTTCTCTCAGTGTTCATTCATCCCCGTTTCTCACCACCTTCAGAGGGTGGCGCTATATAGGGAGAGCCAGACAGACCCGAAAATAACTTACCAGCATAGTTGTACACTTAACAAATGACCATGATAATAATAGTATAGGTGATAGGTGAGCGAAAATCTTCATTCCTTGCAGAAAATCCAATCAAGTCATCTCCTCTCATATTCAATTATCATACTACCCATGGAAAAGGCCTTAGGTGTTATCCCATGTTGTTTCCCAGGTGGGTTAAGGCATTTGGACTTGACCTTCCTTGCCCTTTCGCCTATGCTGGAGGTGGGATGAGAGAAAATTCGGCTAACCGCGTATCATTGCTTCGTGTACAGGCCAAATTTACTATTTCAAATATCTAAATTTCATGATGGATCCTTGGAGTTTGGACAACAGCCGATACTGAGGACATGGTCTTAACCTATAGGATGTTGGGAATGGCGTTTGGGGACTCAATTACTGGTCAGAAAAAATAGATCATATGTGCGAATGCCTTTTCTATACCATGTTGATCAAGAGATTTTGTCCATGCTGTAAGATTTGGTTCATCAACCGATCTTGAAACTTAGAATAACGAATCCTTTAGCTCCACGTAGATTTCATTTATAATCCCTTACAACCTTTAAGCGTTAAGCTTGTTATCAAGATATTAGTATTTTATGCGCACGATTTCAACATCAAGACAAAATCTAACACCTGCACAATTTATCTAGACCGCCTAATCACAGAAACATTTGATATTTCAACAAACAGGTCCCATTCAATCCATTCACATAGATTTTATTACTAACTTGTAACTTCCGATTTTCGAGGTGCAAAGAAACACCGAGAGGGTAAAATATTGAGTCTTTACCGCAACAAATTCTCTACAATAGACTTTTCCTGATGGCATTGTTCATTTACAGAACTCAAAATCGAGATTTGGAAAGCTAACATGCCTTCTTTCCTCACTTTTGCACTTCCGCCCTTCCACATTTCTGCACTTATGTTATTCTGCACTCTCCAATTTGAACATTTGGGTACAGGTTGAAAGGATGGGTAAAATAAAAATCAATATATCTCAACAAAAAACAGGTCTTCCGCACTCTCATACCTTCATGATTTCCGGTTCAGATTGATGAAGTTGGCTCCTTGACTTACAAAACAGGTTTCCGCAGTTTTCCATTTTTGGTTCCCACAGTTTTCCATTTCCGGTTTTTAGCATACTTTAGATCTTATCATGAGATCTAAATTTTATTAACTATGGCACAATATGCATCCCGCAATTATGGGATGAGGGATCACAAAAGTACAAAGTTTATGTTGCATGTTACAAAAAATTCAAAAAATAAAACACTTCCCACAACCTGCAACCTGCATCCTGCAGAATTACAAAATAAATCACTTCCCGCAACCTGCAACCTACAACCACTTCTATGCGTGAGTCAGACATTCCGCAACCTGCATCCCGCAACCTGGAATGCAGATTGCAGGATCTTGAAGTTTATATATTTTCAAATTTTCATTCCGCAATCCGCCATTTATGGCATGCGGATTGCGGGATGTCCGACTCGCGCACACAAATTATCTTTGCATCCCGCATTTTGTGGGATGCAGAATAATAAACTTTTGAAGTTTTATGTTGCTGGAAGCTAATTTTTATTATTTCTTACACAATTTATAAGCAAAAATCGAAAACCAAAAACACAACAATTATAAATGTGTTAACCTAAAATTTCAAAACTCAGTAGTAATATGTAGTCTCCAAGGTAAGTCACAAAGGTTAGCTTTCAAAAAGACATAATATTTTTACCCTCTCGACGTTTTTTTGCACCTCTTGGTGCAAATGCTAGTATTGTTATTAGTGATACACTATATCTCACTTGGATTTGTCTTTGAAACGAGATATAGTATATGAATTATAACAACAATATTGACAAAAACAATGCTACACACACACACACACACACATATACTTTCCATTGAACATTTCATGGCATACTTTTTTGTGAAGCATTTCATGATTAGTTTATTTGTTGTGTCTCTTTTGGTGTTTTGTGGTCTTGTTTGGGAGATAAATCCAATCATATATTTTCAAAAATGTATATGTACAAAAATCTTATGTTTTATGTTTTAAATAATCAGAATTTTTTGTTAGCTTATATAGTTTGGAGGTTTCTTACAAAATGTATTAGAGATTAAATAATAATTTGAAAACTAAATGGGCTATTATAACTAGTACAAAATTAGAGATGAGTGACTAGGTGACTAAAAAAGCTAGTCACCACAATTTTTTCAAGAGATAAACGACCAAAATTGAGCAATTTTAAGGGATCCTGTTAGGTAAATAAGTCCCGATTCATTTATTTCATAGCCAAAGAATTTATTTATACATTTACAAATGCTTGTTCAGTTTCATCTTCTGCCCAACCTTTTCAGCTTCCTACATAACTATTCATTTTCCTTAATTTATTTACAAAATACAATCCCGACGGATTATATTCCAACAATCCCCCCCTTAATCCGAAGGGGTGTTAGTAAGTCCGAGTATGTTTCTAAATCTTTAAAACTTTTCTCGTCCAAGAACTTTGGTGAAGATGTTTGCAACTTGATCATTTGTGGAACAATGTCGAAGATGGACTGTCTTGGCCTCTACATGATGTCGAATCAAATGATACTTTGTGTTGATGTGTTTGGTTCAATCATGGAATCTAGGATTCTTAGCCAGCTTGATTGCAGAAGTATTGTCGATCAATAATGGAGTGGATTTTTCTTGTTTTTCTTGCAAATCTTCAAGTATCTTCCTGAGCCATACTATTTCTTTCGTTGCTTCAGCTGCAACCACATATTCTGCTTCTGTTGTTGAATCTGTCGAAACTGATTGTTTGCATGATCTCCATGAGACAGCTGCTGGTCCAAGACTTATAGTGTATCCAAAAGTTGATACTCCTGTCTCCTTATTGCCATCAAAATCTGAGTCTGAGTACCCAATAAATTTGAAGTCATCCACTTTAGAGTACTTGAGTCCAACATCTTGAGTCCCCTTCAAGTATCTTAGAACTCTTTTTGCAGCTGACCAGTGTCCTTCACAAGGTTTATGCATGAACCTTGAAAGTATGCCAACAACATAAGAAATATCTGGTCTAGTTGTTGTAAGGTAGATAAGACTTCCTACAAGTTGTCGATACTTGGTCGCATCCTCAGATTATTTTCCTTCGCTTGATGTGAGCTTCATTTTCTGTTCCATTGGAGTAGATATAGGGTTGCATTCTGTCATGCAAAATTTGTTTAGTAGTTCTCCAACATATTTTTTCTGAGATAGGAATATGTACTTAGGATTTTGAGTGACTTCAATTCCTAAGTAATAGTGGAGATGTCCCATATCTGTCATTTCAAAGATCTTTTTCAAATCTTTCTTTATGGATGCTATATAGCTCTCATTGTTCCCTGTCATCAAAAGATCATCTACGTACACCACAAGATACACAACAGATCTTCCAACTTTCTTTATAAACAGTGTTGCATCATCAAGATCAAAATGTTCAAAATTTAACTTCAAAAGATGCTTGGTTAATTTTTCATACCATGCGCAAGGCGCTTGTTTTAAGCCATACAAGGATTTGACAAGCTTGCATACCTTTTGTTCTTTTCCTTTCACAACAAAGCCTTCTGGATGAGACATGAAGACATTCTCTTTCAAGTCTCCATTCAAGAAAGCAGTCTTCACATCCATCTGATGAAATTTCCACCCATTCTGAGCAGCTAAAGAGAGTAAGGTATGGATGGTATCCCATTTTGTTGTAGGAGAGAA
>LPNX010659977.1:292095-309486 GCA_001517045.1 Pseudotsuga menziesii | reverse complement strand
ATCTTCATGTCTTTTTGAACTTCTCGTTCCCGTCTTTCCAACTTCATCCGGATGGACACTTTCAAGTGTCTTTGTGGCCCATTTAGGAATCTTCTGTGATGATCCTGGTTGATCAGCTAGTGGTGCTTCATCATTGATTGAGAGTCTTCCAATTCTCTCAATCACATCATCCAGTTGAACCTCTTGTTCAGGTGAAGTAGCAGGAACTTCTTCATGCAGGGGAGTTGGTGCTTCATATGGAAATTCCAAAGGTTGATCCAGAATAGGAATCCCCCCTTCAAGGTTTGGAATTTCATATTCATTTTCAGAATATTTCTTTGGATGAGGATATTTTTCCAAATGATCAAGCTGTCTCTCAATGGACTGGTCATTTTTATTAGTTTCAAGAAAAATTACATCTCTAGAAATAACAAACTTCTTGTTTACCACATCATACAGACGGCATGCCTTGGAGTATTCTTCGTACCCCAGGAAAATGCATTTTCTGCTTCAAGCACCAAGCTTGTTTCTTTGCTCCTTTGGAATCAAGGCATAACAGGTGGAACCAAAAGCTCTGAGATGCCTGACTGAAGGGAGATGGCCAAACCGCATTTCATGTGGAGTCTTGTTATCAAGATCTTTTGAGGGACTTCTGTTTCTCAAATAGGCTGCACATTTTACTGCATTACCCCAAAACATTAGTTTTACATTCTCAAAAAACATCATTGAGTGAACCATATTCATTATGGTTCTGTTCATTCTTTCTACTACATCGTTTTGTTGAGGATTGTAGGGAACACTAGTCTGATGTGCAATTCCATGTTGACGAAGATAATCTTCAAAAGCATTTGAAGTGTATTCTTTCCCATTGTTAGTACGAAGTGTACCAATTTTAGATTGTGCTTGTTTTTCTATAAATGCATGAAAGTCCTTGAATGTTTGAAATGCTTCTGGTTTTGTCTTTAAACAGTAAATCCAACACATTCTTGAGTAGTCATCAACAAAGGTCATAAAATACTTATTTCCATTGGTGGAAGGAGTTGGCATTGGGCCACATAAATCAAAATGCACTAATTCTAATTTCCTACTTGCTCTGAAATTAGATTCATGGAATGGCAACTTACTGTGTTTCCCTAATATACATGCATCACACTTGCTCTTCTCTTTGGGAATGGTGGAAAAACCAAATACACCATTCTTTCTCAACAAACGAAGACTGTTATAATTCAAATGACCAAATCTTGCATGCCACAATAAACTTGGTGACAAATTACCTTCTCCATGTTGAGAGAGGTAGGCATAGTTCTGAACTCTTGCAGATGAACCCTTTAGCTTCAGCAGCTTCCCATCTTCGTATCCAGTCATGATGACTTGGTTGTCAGAGGAATTTCTTATTTCTACGATTCCATCAAACATGTGGATGGAATGGCCTCGATGTCGAATCTCCACCAAGGATAGCAGGGTTCTCTGCAACTCTGGAAGATAAAGAACATTCTTCAACAAGAAATCAGGGAATCCAGGCATCTTCAGTCGAATGGTGCCCATTCCCTTTGGTTTAAGACTTGACTTATCTGCAAAGTACACTATGCCATTTATTGTTTCATTAAGTTCTTCAAAACAGTATTTTCTAAAAGTCATGTGTGATGTTGCACCAGTATCAAGCAGCCAACAATCTTTGTAAGATGAAAGTGAAGTCATTTCATTAATTCCAAGATTACAATGTGCAACAATACAATGAGCAGAATCAAAAGATTTACTAGCATCTTGGTTTTTATTGTCATCTTTCTTCTGGTTATGTCTGTCTTTGATGGAGTCCCACGAAGCCCAACACTGATCTGATGTGTGTCCAGTCTTTCCACAATGCTTGCATTGCAAATCTGATCTTTTGTTGGAGTTGTTTCTGCTTCCTCTACCTCTGAAGTTTCTTCTTCCTCTGCTTCTCATGCTGCTTTCTCCTTTGGGATGATCATTGGACTGGTCTTTTCCAGCAAGGGCATCACCAATAATAGATGCAAAAGAGTGCATCTCTAATCTGGAAACTGTAACTTACAGAATACTTGGAAAAAGATATGGGATGCAGGTTTAGATTCCTGCTCCTTTACAAATTACAATATGATTCTGCAGCCTATACAAATAATTTTGTAGCTTATCAAAATAACCCAATAGCTCTATATCATTTGTTTTAGAGTGCCATTACATGAAAAACTCAAAACATCTCATGAAAAGACGCAATGATATATTAATACAATGTATTGTAGCAGAGTGGGTTCTCAACACTTTTACACTCTCCAAATCACATCATTCACAACTCATTATAAGGGTCATGGCTCACACTCATCCTTTGTAGGTTCATACATAAGACAGATGCTCAACAATTAATACTCTCGGGCTCATACAATATCCATATTATGCATATGAACAATATTTGTAGACAAACTCTATGCATATAAGTTTGGATAGAAGTTAGGGTTTGTGCAACCCAATGGTCACAAAATATTTTACCTCCACTCAAAGGTGTGAATATTCACCTATGGTCCAGTCACTGGGATTCAAAGGATTCACTCTTTAGGAAAATGAAAAAAACATGAGTCTTCAATCTTCAACAAATTCTAAACACTGAGATCTGTAGAATACTAGCAGCTCCATGCACATGAGAAATTTGCCTTGAGGCTCACGGTGTTGCAGCGATCAAGGATATGGAGATGGAATCTGTGACTCCTCTGAGCATGGACGTTGTGATAATGAGCACTCTAGTGCACCTGAGAAAGGGCGTGAATCTCCACGTACAATTCTCAGTCACCGGTCTTCAAACAAATTGCAGCAGAATGAAAGAAAATTGAAACTCATCTATTCAATTCAACACACCAGTAGCATATATACTCAATGCAGTATATATAAATTCATAGCTTTCCACAGTGCATCAGCATCCCAGCAGCCACACCAAGGGAGATCGCAGTCACTCCATGCACAGGAATTAGGTCAAAAAATTAGGGCTTATGCGTTTACCTCCACGCTGTATTATGAAGGCTTGGATCTTCACGCAGTTGAAGAGAACAGTTCAACAATGGTCTTCACATTCCACAAATCTTTCAGAATATTATCTGAGCTCTTCACAAAAACCATGATGGCATTGTTTCCATCTCCACGTTCTTGAGTAAAGGCATGAGTCTTCCACCAACGATCTTCAGTATTCAACAAATTCTCAGCTTTGATGACTGAGATCTCTTCTTGGCTGGACGCTGCACCCAATTCTCAGTTTGATGTTGAAGTCACAGCTCACCAATGGGAGGCAACTCATATTCAGAATTCGTAGCTCACAAAGCACACAATATTATTACGGGATCAAATATGGAACTCACAAACTCCTCGTTGATATCGCATAATACTTGATAGAGATCAGTCATAAAGCGATATTCAGATGATGATTGTCACACTGTTGTTTAGAGTGAAGTGAGTATTGGAAAATGAGAGATCAAGTTATACATTATTGAGAGAATTAGGGTTAGGTATAATCTAATTCAAACGTTTTGCCAATGAACAGTCAAAACCATGCAACAAATTGAGGAAATGTAGCATCTTTGGATCGTTTCATTCCTCAGCGCAGGTATGGAAGAGAATAACACATGAATGCGCATAGGCTGGGAGAGGAGAAACGCACGCAGAGACAGACTGACGAGGAACAAGTAGGTGGGCAGCAAAATGATAATGATTCTGAGTGCACACAGAATGTCTAAAACGTTCAACCATGAGCAAAGAATCTGACAGACTAACAGGCAAGCAGGAATTATGGCCAAGGTCTGATAACATAGGCAGAATGGCAGGCATGCAATGCAGCCAGGAGTTATGGCAGGTGGTGCTTTGATACCACTGTTAGGTAAATAACTCCCGATTCATTTATTTCATAGCCAAAGCATTTATTTATACATTTACAAATGCTGGTTCAGTTTCATCTTCCACCCAGCCTTTTCATCTTCCTACATAACTATTCATTTTCCTTTATTTATTTACAAAATACAATCCCAACGGATTATATTCCAATAGATCCAACTAAAAAGGACTAAGACAAACAACTAATTTAGTCACAGGATAAAATATACGATTAGATAACAAGTGGCTAAAATAAAAATGAATAATGTAAACGAGTAATTTAATCATAAGAATACAAATATGACTAACTAACAATGGATAAGAATATGAATTAGTCATTTATGTTAGTCATTTTTAGTTGGGACATCCCAACAATGGAAAATTAAAAATATGGCAATGAATTTGTAAAGTTTACTAAATTTTAGTATTGCAAATGGATTTAGAGACCTGGGTAACATCAATTGTCTTTGAATCCATCTAAAGTCCTAAATGTTAGTAAATTGTAATATTGTAGATGGTTTTAGAGACCCAAGTGACGTTAATTATCACATTCAGCAATGGAAATTTGCAATTTTGACAAGCAATATAAAGACTCCATTCTATAGTGTTATACTTATTTAGTAAATTGTGACACTCTATATGGATTCAGAGACCCCCTATGTCACTCAGCAATGTAAAATTGTGATTTTTGGCAAAGGAGTCTAAATATAATATAGATATTTAGTGCCAATGATCACAGTGTGCTAGCGACACACCAAATTGAGTTCAAAGCATTTTAGCGGGTTAATTAATTTAACATTTATAATAAATATTTACAATTATTACATGTCTAACATTAAATATAACTTTAGTTATGAAATAAAATATTAAAATTACTTGTGATTGGTTCAGAGTTTGTTTTCTTTGGACATAAGGAAATATGCTTTTTTAACATGAAAAAATAATACAGTGTAGATAAACTTCATTGTTTAGACTATATAAATAATCTCCATCATTTTTTTATTTAAAAATCTCAATAATATATTTTTAGTTAAAAAAAAATTGTAGTGGCTAAAAAGAAATAAATACTTATCGAAAATGTTTCAATAAACCAATATCTTCTTGAGACGCTTGATGTTTTGAGATTTGTACACTTATTTTATTTTATTTTTTTATTGAAAAGGGAATAGAGGCATTGAATCATTTTAATGAACCATACAATATAGGCTTACAAATTTCATTTTAAAAGAAAAAAACTATAGACTAGGCAGAGGTGCTTTGGTCCTTCTTGGACAGACTAAACAATGCAGCTACCATTTGTGGGGTAAGCCGGTTGAGGGGCAGTAGAGGTAAAATATGGTTTGGAGGAGCTATAATGTAATGGGCCACCGAGAGAGATTAGGAAAGAAACACACATGGAGGGTCACGTGGATGCAAAAAATGAGGCCGAAGGGTGAGAGACTTCCAGTGAAGGTGGAATGGAAGAGGTACCCCCTCGATCTCTACACACATCGAAGATAGACATTGGGACATCATGACAAATGCAGATCATAAATAGGTATTTTATTATGATCATTATTAAGGCATTGGGACCTCTAATTTTAATGTTCTCTTTATCATTTACCCATTGGATTCTAAAAATATTGAACTTTAAACTTTAGATTTTGTTGCTCAATTTATGGGTACTTCTGTTGTTAGGTATCCCAATTCGATAATATTTATATATGTTGGGAGTAATGTCTCGCTATTTTTGCCTATAAACTCGGTGATTTATAGAAACCAATTCTGTAACTATTGTCATATGGCCATAGAAAAAATTATTTTTGTTCTTTTTGTGTGGAATCATTCAAAGATTGACCAATAAAAAAATAAACTTAGGTTGAGCATCCAAGGGACTAAATGACGAAAATATATGTCCATATATTCCATCAAAGGCTAGCTTGAACAGATCACTTATTCACTTGTATAGTTGTGAGTGTATAAATTATGATGATTGAAAAATTTTAAGTGGGTAGTGGCAGATTTCCCAAGCCACTGAAGAATGTGTGTGTCTAATAAACAGATTTATGTTTGTGTCCAACTCAAAAGCAAAGTTAAAAGTAGTTCAATTCAAGGAAACTTTATGGGGAGAAATTATAGGGATTAAAAAATAATTGTGGGCGGATTTTTAATATGGAAAAGTTTTTTTTTTTAATTTAATACATTAATCCAATCTTTATTAAACCCATAATGGTGAGAAACTGAATTTCTAACCCCTTCGAAGAGGGAAAAAATATTGGGTTCACCCTCATATTTTCGGTAATTAAGGCCAAGATCAATTGGTTCGTCTTAATTTTTCAGTAATGGATTAAAATGACAGTTAATTCACCCTAATTTTTGCACCATACGACGAAGAATAGTTAGTTCTCCCTCGATTTGAGGTCGTGGAACAATTGTTTCACTAGAATATGGAAACATTTGCCCTAAAATTCACATTTATACTTTCTTGGCCGAATCAACCATTGATTTTCATTAATGGAGATCTCATTAGTGATTTTGATCTCCATATTTTATGGTAAATTAAGAATTAGGTGGTTTTAGCCCCCAAATTTGTTAGGTGAAGAATTTTTTTCTTCCAAAATGGTTCAAATATGGGAAAAAACATGGAACGATTTAGTAAAATAAAAAAATGGTGATGATTTTTCCCCTATTTAAATTCATCCTGTAAAGACCCACATGAAGAATCATCAAATATTTGCATGAAGCTTGATTTAGATTACAATTTCATAGTGGCTGAGTGGAAAGCAATTTGATATTGGCTAAGTGGAATATATTTTCTTTTGTTCAAGGTTCCATGGGGTCTGTAGTCTTTATAGAGGTTAGTTTCTCTCCATATCATGCTTCAGAATAGGTTTTTGGAAAGGTTCCTTAGGGTCTGTAGTCTTTACAGATCAGGCTAGTTTCTCTCCCTATCATGCTTCAAAATAGGTTTTGGTAGCACGGGAGGCATCTAAGAAAGTGGCCACTACTATGATATGGTCATTGGAAATATACAATATAAAGAAGGACATCTCCATATATGAATATGGCTCTCACCAACAGGAAGAACCGTGGATGGCCTATGTTGTGAGTTATTACGATAATATGGCATTAAATTAGCAATGATTTTGAAATGATATCCAATGAGGTGTTTTATAATAGTAAAATGGGGAATTTTACAAATGAATGAGGTGTTTTATGATCAATAGATGGTATTTTATTATGCTGATGACAGTGGCATATAAGATCCTAGCTAAGCAATGCCATTGCAAGTCTAGAAGATAGCATTGAAAATTGTTTGACCAGAGGATACTGGATATATACATAGGGGAGATCAAATCTAAACATAATGTTGAATACATGGGAAGGAACTGATTGGGACTTTATATCAAATATGCTTATCTGCTTGGGGGTTTGGGACCTTGGGTTGAAATTTAATGCAATGGTTAAAGATTTATTTTTGACATACCTCAAAATGGTTGTTAATGCTTTCTTGCCTAATAAAATTTATTTGCTCAAGACCATTTTCCAAATCTATCCTTAATGTTTTTACTTGTATGTATATGGTAATATATTCCATAGAATGCTTTACCAGAGGCTGCTAATAAATGAAGGTAAAATTCAAGGTTTAATTATGCCTACAGGTTGTGAGATAAATCACAATATAATCATTTCACAAACAACTCCCTTCTTCTGGTCCATCTCACACTAATCAATTGAGGAACCATGGAATGCCTCAATAGTTTTTGTGAATATTTAAGCATTTAACATAAACAAGATTTATATATTATAGGAGATGAGTATAGTCTTGATTGGTTGGTGAGGTTTGAAAAGGATTGATAGAGGCACATTATCATATATTTGGGAATTCATTTTGGTGATGGTATTTCTCCTTATGAGGTGTGGGACTAGTACCTTAAAATATTGAATAACAAGTTCTAGAAGTTGTATAACAAGGATTAGCCAATAGCAAGAAAACCTACAAGGGTGAGTGCGATTAGTCAAGTTAGTCATGTTCACTATTGTTATTTTCAGCTTCCCTTTTTCACAAAGTTAGTGTCACGTCCCCACCCTTCTACCGGACGTGACGATAATGCTAACATTCCGGGAAATCTAACCCCATGAACATAAAATAAAATGCATTGAACTTAAACATACACAGATGTATAAATGATTATCAAACAACGGAAGCAATTTCATTCATTCACAACATTTAACAGGTTCATATGGATTTATAAAACAAACAGTTGCAAGGATTTAAACACAAGAATACTTATCTTAGAAGAAGCTTGTCCCGAAACCAACTGCGTCACTGCAACGTTCCACCCAACCATAGGCCAGTGTGCTCATCAACCACTCAACAACATTGCCACCCCCGAGCTAGGCATGATTCCACAAGGAATAATGGGAAACTAGCAGGCTAACACGTAGCCAAGGATACACAAAACTCAGGGAAGCCAACACAGTTGTGTTTATCAGGATAACAGGGAGCTGGAAAGGTTGGCTGCTAAGCTAGTGAGCTCAACCAAGAGCTATGGACACCTCCACAAGAACTAGACTGAATTCTAAGACATCCACACACACCCAACACAAGGAAGAATCCCCCTTTTTTCTATGTAGTCCCTCGGGCCATGCCTTCCCTTCCAGTGCTATTCAGGGGGTGCAGAGAAGAAAGTCAACCCTCTAGCTCTATCTGTGAGGATCCTACACACACTAGGTTGATCAAGCAAGCTCAGACCCCATTTCCACTCCAAAAACAATTCAACCAAAACAGCAGAGGCATACACAACAATTTCCAAATATGGGATTGATAAAAATCGACTTGGGAGCCAAAAAATGAATTTGTAGATGGGTAAAAAAACCCCCTTATTAGCAATTCAAATTCCAAATTCATTTAGTTTATGGCCCTAACGATGCCAAAACGAACTCAATCGGCACCCAAAATTCATGGCTATGTTCCCTCCATTGGTTGTGCAACTTTGAAACACGAAATTCCCCAACCGTGGAGAGGTGGAAACAACACAAAAATGACCAGGAGTGATCACAACCACTGAACATTAACAAAAAACACTTCCTGGTTGGGAAAAATGAAGAACACAATAGAGAACATGAATGGCAAATGCCAGGAGCTCCAAAATCATGGGGAAGACCAAAAAAATGAATGCCCCCGGGAATGAGCCACATTTTTGGGCAATAACTTGCCCCATAAGTCAAAATTGCATTTACCAAAACTGATAGCTTCCCAAATTCGAAGTTTGGGATGTCATACCTTGCCCATCCCATGCAATAACCAACTCAACCAACTTCTGGCGTAATAAATGATTGGGTGAATAAGACAAGAAAGGTAGTTGACATTTTTTATGGGTTCTCCCTTTGACATTTGGCTTTTCCCCATTGGCCTCAAAGGTTTGAATATTCCACCCCATTATCCTTAGGAAATCATGCACCCATCTCATTATTTGTTGCATTGACATAGCTGGTTGTGGGTTTTTAATTAAATTGCATATTTACATGATGTCAAAAATTATAATGTGTCAGCTAGCACAAGATACCATCGGCACCGATTTAATCACCGAAACATAAAAACGATAATCCATGGTGGTCATTTTTTCCTTTAGCTCCACACTATGATTAATTACAATATATACATCATATGCATTTAATGTAAACGGGGTCAAAGCCGAGGTGTTATAGTTAGTCAAACTTTCAGCCATTAGTTGTGGTCTATGTTTGGAGGTAATGAAGGACTTCCGATCATGCAAGGTAATTTTGAAATTTTCCAAAGGAAGAAGGTGGGATAGGTCCAATAGATATAGAAATAGAGGAATTTTTTGTTGTCAAGATGTTTATAAGATGTCTTCAACAAAAATCCATGTGGAAACAATTGATTATTTACATTATCATGAATAGAACACACATAAATAACATACAAGGCTCTTTTAGGTTGTGTGATATCATTTTATTATCACGAGATTTCATAATTCTGAAGTTCCTTGTTTTGAAGGGAATTTTGGATTTGAAGGTAATTTCATCTTTGATAGTGTGGAAATTTCCATGTCCTATACATGGATGTGATCTTCCTTACACACCAATTTGGACTTGGAATATTTTGAAATTTGGACATGACAATATTCATCAATCAAGACACCTAGCCAGGAAACTAAACCAAAATTGAGGGTGCATGAGGGAAATAATGGGATCTATTATCTATGCAATTTTGAACATTAAGTGTAGAAGTACTAGTGTCTCTTGGGAAGAGAAAAATGTTTCTTAAAATGGAATAAAGCAGGAATCTCTGATCTCAAAATATAATACTTGAGGATAATCCATTTAAAATGGATTGCCTAATAAGGAGGCCAATATGGAGGTACATGATATGCAAATTTGATAAGCCCGTGAATAGTCATTTTTCTAAATTGAAAAAGTTGTGTTCAATCTGGGTTCCTTATAAATTGAGGGAATTCTCCTAGTTAGTCATTTACTAAGGTTTCACAGTGAAGGATGGCTTGCAAAGTCCAATTTCACGGGCTTCATTTGTATTCAATGTCAAATTTTGTTGAGTTAGAAGTAAGGTTGTCACCAAAATATGTTGCATGAAGATATAATTTGAAAGAAGGAATTCATGAATTGAGTGACTTTTAGTTGGTTCTCTTAGCCAAATGTTATCAAATGGAAAGTCCTAAACGTTGGTGCTTTCTAAATAGATATGAAGAATTAGGTTTATGTACTTGGTAGGAATTTTATTATTGGTGATAATCCCTTCAAGTTAATTGTTTAAGCTTCTACAAAACAGAAGTGGGACATTTTTATCCTATGTAGAGGCTCTTAGTGTCAAAATAACAATATGAAGCACTTGTTGTTGGACCACTAAACAATGTAACAGCTTGGACTCTTACAAGCTTCTATTGTTGGACCAATAAACAATGTTACACCTTAGACTCCTATGATATTCTATTGTTGTACCACTAAACAATGTAACAATATGTTTAGTACTCAATGATTAGTGAGTATGTGGTTACCTATTCATGTGGGAATTGATATAAAAATTATTAATAATTCCATGGCTTGGATCCCATCCTATATTAAAATCATCACTTGATATTTTTAACATTGAGGGTACCTAATGGGGCTCCTGAATAGGTGTTGAAATCCCCTCATAGTGTGCCATGTATGTCTTGATTTTAGTCAACAATATGGTGACCTTGGGTGTCCATCACATTACGTTTTTTCAAGTACCTTAGGGAAAATTCCTTTGTGATAGTTGCATTTTCGTTTTGATTGATTACTTCCTTCAAAGAATTATCATATTGGGGGAACAAAAGGACTACCCAATTGGTTGTGTTTTTCTTTTTAATGATTCACTAAGTAGAGTAGATATTTGTATTACAATGATGTTTTCTAAGAGTATAAAATGGGAGTGGGAAAATCACCATGCTAACTTGTGGGTGGTTTTGGAATGATATAACAATAATAATTCATACTAAACACCATGTTATGCTCATAATGATCATTAAGGTATTTGAGGATGTGGACAACATCCAAAGTGGTGACTACAATATTGGTATGTTGCATTTGGAAAAAACCAACAACCATAGAGGGAGATATTGTCATAATCTTTGATGGAATTCTATGGTGAAAACTGTTAAAGAAATTTAACTGCGGAAGATATTCTATTTTGTATTATTATTTTTATTACCTATTTCAGAGACGTTCTTCCTCTGGTTAGGGATGTCATTGATGTAATTATTCATGTAAATTCTTGATCTAAATCCTTTTTTGTAATCCAGGTCAGCAGTACCCACCAAAGTATTATTAAAATGTATTTTGAGTCTTCCAAGGAAATTTGGCCCTCGAAGTAAGGAGTGTTGATGTAATTGTAACTTCAGAATGTATTCACTTGTATATCTTATGTATTGTACCCCAATGTTTATTCTGGGAAGTGTTTTTAATGTAATTGAGTCATGTCATGCCCCAATGTTCCCATCGGGAGGTTCTATAATGTAAACAAGTCATGTCAATTCATTGCGGGGTAACCCTCCTATTGGTTAAGGGTTAAAGTCTCCACAGTTGTGGGGCCCTAGGGTTATTAGAATATCCTAGAGAAGTCAACCCTAGGTGAGTCATTATAAGTCAAGGCAATAGTCCCCACCATTGTGTTAAGGATAACCCTCCTTGTTGATCGGAGGAGGCAAAGTCCCCACAAGTAGTGGGGCACTAGGGTTATTAGACACTCCTAGAGATGTCGGCTCTAGTAAGTAATTGTTAAGTGAGGCTGACATGTTGGAGTGGGTTTCAAGTGAATGAAAGAATATAAATAGAGAGTGAGCCTCTCTATTTATCACACACACACTCACTCATTTGGGTGCATGAGTGAGAGAGAGGTTGCTGGGATTAGAGAGATAGACTACTGCTGTCGGGAGATCATCTTAAATTTGTCTATTATGTTATGCAAATTTGATAAGCCTGTGAATAGTCATTTTTCTAAATTGAAAAAGTTGTGTTCAATCTGGGTTCCTTACAAATTGAGGGAATTCTCCTAGTTAGTCATTTACTAAGGTTTCACAGTGAAGGATGGCTTGCAAAGTCCAATTTCACAGGCTTCATTTGTATTCAATGTCAAATTTTGTTGAGTGAGAAGTAAGGTTGTCACCAAAATATGTTGCATGAAGATATAATTTGAAAGAAGGAATTCATGAATTGAGTGACTTTTAGTTGGTTCTCTTAGCCAAATGTTATCAAATGGAAAGTCCTAAACGTTGGTGCTTTCTAAATAGATATGAAGAATTAGGTTTATGTACTTGGTAGGAATTGTATTATTGGTGATAATCCCTTAAAGTTGACTGTTTAAGCTTCTACAAAAGAGAAGTGGGACATTTGTATCCTATGTAGAGGCTCTTAATGTCAAAATAACAATATGAAGCACTTGTTGTTGGACCACTAAATAATGTAACAACTTGGAATCTTACAAGCTTCTATTGTTGGACCATTAAACAATGTTACACCTTAGACTCCTATGATATTCTATTGTTGTACCACTAAACAATGTACCAATATGTTTAGTACTTAATGATTAGTGAGTATGTGGTTACCTATTCATGTGGGAGCTGATAGAGAAATTATTAACAATTCCATGGCTTGGATCCCATCCTATATTAAAATCATCACTTGATATTTTTAACATTGAGGGTACCTAATGGGGCTCCTGAATAGGTGTTGAAATCCCCTCATAGTGTGCCACGTATGTCCTCATTTTAGTCAACAATATGGTGACCTTGGGTATCCATCACATTACGTTTTTTCAAGTCCCTTAGGGAAAATTCCTTTGTGATAGTTGCATATTTGTTTTGATTGATTACTTCCTTCAAAGAATTATCATATTGGGGGAACAAAAGGAGTACCCAATTGGTTGTGTTTTTCTTTTTAATGATTCGCTAAGTAGAGTAGATATTTGTCTTACAATGATGTTTTCTAAGAGTATAAAAGGGGAGTGGAAAAATTACCATGCTCACTTGTGGGTGGTTTTGGAATGATATAACAATAATAATTCATACTAAACACCATGTTATGCTCATAATGATCATTAAGGTATTTGAGGATGTGGAAAACATCCAAAGTGGTGACTACGATATTGGTATGTTGCATTTGGAAAAAACGAACAACCATAAAGGGAGATATTGGCATCATCTTTGATGGAATTCTATGGTGAAAACTGTTAAAGGAGAGGAAGAAGTCTATTCTTGTTATTGAGTGTTACATTGTTCTTAGGTGAATTCTACATAGAGGAAATTTTGTTGGGTTTTTCCCTACGTAGTTTCCCAAAATAAATCTTTTTGTTATCTTTTGTTTTATTTTTCTTTTTATTCTTTCAAAGATCCATTTGTTTTGGTACAACAACTTTTAAAATATTAACATGGTATCATAGCTAACCTGAAAGAAGACATTGCACAATAGCTCATCCGAAAATACGACAATATAGGGTTTACTATCTGGATACCTCCCTCCAAAGATCAACTGAAAAATAAGGTCCACTCAACTCTCCCAAGGAGGGCACATCTTTCTGTTGATGCAATTTTTCATTTCGAGGATTTTCACTTTTTGACCTAACACTGTGTCAAAAGAAACTAGGGAATCAGGTTTTTCAAGATTCTATCCTTAGATTCCATAAAATCAAGATACAGTCTAGCTTTCCTTGGGAAGGCACATATTTTCCTCCTCTCAAATTCACAAGTGATCACAGTTGGAAAATTAGGGTTTCCTAGCCAAACCCTAGGTCATCCTGAAGCTGGTTCTAGAAAAAGGTCCTCAAATTGGTAAGCACTTTCTCCCATATTTTCATTTGATGTTCTCTTTCTTTAAGGATGACAAACAATACCAATCTTGATGAAAATATTGAGGGAGCAGAGAACTTCAGAGCATGGAAGTACAGAATCATGCTCATCCTTGAAGAACATGACCTAAACGACTTTATCAAGGAAGATGTCAAGGAACCAGAAGGAGAAGAGACAAAGGAAAAACACAAAAATGATATGATCAAAGTGAAAAGGATCATAGCTTTAACTCTATCAAGGATCAATTGATCTCCCGGCTATCTTCAAAGAACACTCCTAAATAAATGCTTGATGCACTAACTAATATGTTTGAAGGTAAGAACATCAATAGAATAATGACCTTGAGGAACCAACTCAAGGGTGTAAAGATACAGAAGTCAGAAACCATATAATCATATTTCTCTAGGGTATCTCAGATCAAATAAAAGTTGGAAGCCATTGGTGATATGGTTGAAGAAGAAGAAGTGGTGATGACCACTCTGAATGGTCTCCCTAGAGAATGGG
The DNA here is from genome assembly GCA_001517045.1 of Pseudotsuga menziesii. Classification (NCBI taxonomy): domain Eukaryota; kingdom Viridiplantae; phylum Streptophyta; class Pinopsida; order Pinales; family Pinaceae; genus Pseudotsuga; species Pseudotsuga menziesii. Next base: position 294,811 of record LPNX010659977.1, on the reverse strand, counting down.
ATTCCTTCATTAGAGGAATATGTGCTAGAACAAAACTAATCAAATTCAGAAAAATATGGGAATAATGTGTACAAGAAGAAGGAAGGATAATCAACAGAGAAGAGAAGATACATGACCATGAATATCAGGATCTATCTATAGTCACCAAGAATAGAAGATTCAAAAGGAAGAGTCAAGTTTCATCTCCCAAGAGATCACCTAAATCCAAGAATAAATCCAGAAGGGATTACACATCTTTTGAATGTCACTCATGTCATAATATGGGACACATTGCTAGATATTGTCCTCTTAACAAAGATCATTCTAAGAAGAAGAACCGGAAATAACATGCCCATGCAACTAAAGAAAATGAATCAGACAAGGATAGGATCACATAGAATGAAGACTCTAGTGAAGAGTATGTCCTAATTTAATCTCTCACAGGAGAAATCACTCATGGAAGTGACACTTGGCTTATAGATAGTGGTGCTTCGAAACATATGATAGGACATAAGGATTCACTCTCTTGTCTTACCCAAAAAAAATATTCTCACAAGGTACAACTTGGAGATAACTATCAATGCCCCATCAAAGGAATGAGAGAAGCATATTACAAATTAAGAATTGGAAATCTCGTGAAGATGAAAGAAGTCTTATATGTTCCATGTTTAAAGAAGAATATTCATTCCATCTCAACTCTAGATAGCAAAGGGTTTAGAGTGTATTTTGTAGATGGTGACATCCTTATTTGGTCGAAAGGGAAAACAATAGATAATTCTATTGTAATCACTGTCAAAGAATGAGGACTCTACAAATTGAAAGGACACACAGATTTAGCTCTTACAACTAGCGCTATTTGTCCATGTGAACTATGGCATATAAGACTTTCTCATGTAAACTACACAACATTACAAATTGTGATCAAGGTAGTCACAGGTCTACCAGAGATTCGGATTGACCATGAAGGAGTATGTAAATGATGTACTCAAGGAAAAAACACAAAGAATCCATTTCCAAGTAGTAATAGCAAAGCAAAGGGGATCTTGGACATTGTACACTCAGATGTGTGTGGACCGATGTCAGCCACTTCCTTAAGAGGGAATGTATATTATGTCTCCTTTATTGATTATTATGCTTGTAAGACTTGGATATACTTCTTAAAAGGAAAATATGAAGTATTTGTAAAATTCAAGGAATTTACGGTTCTTGTGGAGAATCTATCTGAAAAGAAGATCAAGATCTTAAGATCGATTAATGGAGGAGAATTCACTTCAAATGATTTCAAGAACTTCTGTAGATAAGCTGGGATTAACAGGGAGGGGTGCATCCATGGAGGTGGGTTACAATTTTTGGCAAGGAAATTTCAGAAAAATGCAAAAAAAGTACCCTCGATCAAGGTCTTAACACCTCGATCGAGGGTTTAACAAATGCTTGATCGAGGTTTTATTAAACCCTCAATCGAGCTTTTGATAAACCCTCGATTGAGGTGTTAAGACCTCGATCGAGGGTTTACTAATAGCTCAATCGAGGGTTTAATAAAACCTCGAACGAGCTCCTAACCTCGGTCAAGCTCCTAAACTCGATTGAGCTACGACCTCGATCGAGGTCCCTATTAAAAAAAATTATAAAAAAGGCCACGGGTAGGCATGACCTAATTTCTTATTTTCTCCACAGAACGACCTCGATCGAGTTGCAACACAACCACAGACCTCGACCGAGCTAGACTGTGCTACAACACAAGCCACGACCACCCCTACCTTTCACCACGATGTTGGAGCAGAGAAATAACACCCAAACCTTGTTTTTTAAAATTTAAATGGATTTATTTTTCAAGTTTTAAAATGTTAGGTTAAAATTGAAAAAAATCATTGTTATAGATGTTTTTAGGTTAGTTTTTTTTGTCTATTATGTTTAAAATGTGTGCCGGCAAGAAGAAATGTTGTTGAATTTTTATAAATTTGTTATTTATTTAAAATTTATTTTTTTTTGTTTTATATATATTTTGTCAACCGGTAGCGTTTATGCTGCCGATTTAATTTTTAAATGTGTGCCTGACAAGTAGAAATGCTGCCAAAATTTTTTCAATCCTCCGAGAATACACGGAGGATTGAAAAAATTCAAATTTGTTAAATTTAAAATTAAAATTTATAGTTTGTATAAATATTTCTATCAATCGACAGCGTTTATGCTGTCAGTTTAATTTTGAAATGTGTGCCGGGAAAGCAGAAATGTTGCCTAGTTTTTTTAATCCTCCAAGAGTACATGGAGGATTGGAAAAAATCCAAACCCTAGATGCGAGACAATCATGAACCTTAAACCGGTGAAAGCATTTATCTAAACAACCCATATATATTTTAATTTAAATATTTTGATATATATTCAAATTTAAATATTTTAAATATATATGTGCGTGTGTATATATATATTTTAGCAATTAACTATTTAATTAAAATAAATTATAATTATAATTAAAATATTATATTAATTCATATTTAAATTTCTTATAAATATGTTTTTCATAATAAAATATTATATGTATGTCTTGACTTATTAATTGACATGTTTTGATTTTAGTTTATTGAAAAGTGTATTTATGTATTTTTGTATTTTTTGAAGCTCAAACAAAAGTATTAAGAAAATGTGGATCACCCTTTTTTTTAAGGAAAAAAATAATAATAAATAAGTGTGTAAATTTGAATTTTAATTTATAAAAAGTGTAGTTATATATTTTTTGATT
>LPNX010659977.1:253661-282930 GCA_001517045.1 Pseudotsuga menziesii | reverse complement strand
TATATATATGAAATTGCAAAACTTTTAAATCATACCAATATTGCTAGCAATGGCATATGATTCTCCCATCATAGGTTGATTCGCAACTTCTTCTCCTCTCAAGATTGCTCTTTTTTTCCTCTTTCTTTCTCTAGCTTTCTCTCTTATTTCTTCGATGTTGCTTTGATTCCTAGTAGGTATTTTACTCCAATTCTTCTTGCTTCCCATTGTGATCAAGATCAACAATCCAAATTCATGCTTGCAACAATATGTAAACACAATATTCAATGTTGAATTTGCATTAGAACACAAGCATTGTTTCAAATAGGTTAGTCAATTGCGAAGGATAAAATTAGTAACATGTTTATGTTTATATATAATTTCTTTAGGAATTTGGGTGGGAAATGAGGTTAGGAAGGTAGTTGGAATGGCATTAATGCCATCAATGCTTAAGTTCATTCCCAGGCATTTTTGTATGATTTTTAACAAAAACAGGACCTCTATCGAGGCCGTAGCTCGATCGAGGTTTTCATAATGACCTCGATCAATGTTTTAATGGTAACTCTATCAAGGGATTTTAATACCTCGATCGAGCTCCATAACTCAATTGAGGTCCTTAAAAACAGAGAATTATCCCTCTTACAGGAAAATCGATGTTTCTTTGTGTCTTCTAGGAGTGTAAGCCCTGTCATTCATGGCACATAACTGAGTACAGTTCATATCGATAGATTCATTACCAAATCATCTATATATTGAGGTATCATGCATGCATTTTGGAATTCATATGGTTTCTTTTAATTAGTTCTAAAACTTACACTTAGAAAACCTGACAACAACTTCAAAGAAGCTTAAAGAAAAATCCGCAAGGTAAAAATACACATCCAAAAATTTCTTAAAAATGCACATCCCACACATTGACACCTCCTCTTCAAAAGGGTATCTTTGTTTTTTCAATTTTTGAAAACAGTGAAAAAATATGGGATGGACACACATGTGTATAAAATGATGCTGAAATCAGATGTGGTCTCTTTCAAAAAATAATAAATAATTGTATATTGTGAAATAAATTAACAAAAAATTATGCAGACCACAGTGCATTTTGTGGAGATCATGCTCATGTATATATTTTTTAAATTATTAATGTAAGATTGAATTATTTGGGTGGGACACGAGCCACTTATTAACTTCTTCAAATTTTTTAGGTCACACGATTCATTAAATGAAAATTTTCACACATTAAATGACACTGGAATATTTAAAAAAAAAATTGATTGGGAAGCCAACATAATATTCTACAATTTGTTTTTTTACTATAAGCTGAAATTCACATGGCATATACGCGTTTCGAGGGCTTCTATCTAGCACATGAGTAAAAAATCAGGTTTTCATCACCAAATTTGGCCAAAAAGTGTTACACCTTAATTCATTTACTCAGAGATTACCAGTCCCTATAATCCATAGCAAAAAGGAGTAGCTGGAAGAAAGAATAGATTCATCATGGAAGTAGACAGAGAAATTATCCATGATTAAGATATTCCTATGCATATATGGTCATAAGAAATAAGAACCAAAGTCTATGTACAGAATATAATTTCTCATAGTTCTCTTGGAAACAAAACCCCAGAAGAAATGTTCACTGGTGAAAATCCTAAAGTAAGCCACCTAATGATATTTGGTTGTTCTGTATACCTACATGTTCCAAAAGAGAAAAGATCAAAGTTGGAAACTTCAGGAAACAAGGGAATATTTGTTGGATATAATGAACAATCAAAATCTTATAGAATTTATATTCCAGGATTCCACCAGATCAATATCAATAGAGATGTTACATTTGATGAAGATGCAGCCTTCACCAAATCCAGAAAGATCCTTGCAGATGAGGATTGTGAAGAAGAGAAGGAGGCTCCTAGAGCCACATAAGTTATCAAACCACTAATTAGAGACATTGAAGAAGTTCCTATACAAGAATATCATGACCTTGAAGAACCTCAAGGACTTATTGAAACACCCCATAAGATTATCTCAACAAAAAGAAGACCAGCTTGTGCTCTTGATGCAATCAAGGAAGCAAAAAGATATGGTGCACCAAAAGGAAGCAAAAGACAAAGAATCCCTTCAAACTATGTGGCAGTAATGAGAAATATTATTAATGAAGAACCCACATGTTTTGAAGAATCCTCGAAGAAGAATAAATGGATACTAGTGTTGGAATAATCAAAACCCATTCCAATACTTAGTATAAAATAATTAATCATTTTTATTAATTTCCTAGGTCCTACACTAGCTAGTTTGTACCCAATTCCATTTCTATGGTCAAACTTTCCAAAACTGACTCCTGGAGCACTTTGGAAAGATTATGGATAAGATATTTCCAACTAACAAACTATCCAGTTTAGTAAGTGCGCATTCCATCCTTATCCAACTTTTCTATCTGTTACACTGAAATATTCTCCTCTTGATCCACGTGTCAACCCTTTGCCTAATCCCCAAATTTCTCTCTGATAAAGTTGATTTATAGTGAGGTTGTTCTTTCCTTTTTTCCCTGTTTAGGAAGGTCGAAACTCTTTCCCTTCATTATAGGTGTGCTGATGGCGCTCTTTTCCTTTATTCTAGGTGCACCACTGTCGACGATTTGTCTCCCACTGCTAGGTGCACCGACGATGCTCTTTTCTTTCATGGAAGGTGCGCTGGTGGTGTTTTGAGGGAAAAAGCGGAGCTTTGAGAACCTGCTCAAAGGTGTATGAGGTGGATTTCTATCCCTATCATTTATGTTAGGAAGAATTCAGTTCCTAACCTATGGGGAAGATCCCTTATAATCCTCCTCCTAATCCTCAACATACTCTATCCCTTTAGCCTTATAAATTAAACCCTCTCTCCATTTTAAAGAGAGGAAGGAATATGGTACTATTATGATGGTGGAATTTCTAGGTGATCCCTATCATCCTTTGGGAGGCTTACTATCTTACTTTGGAGTCTTTGTCTCGGATTGTTGGATGGAAGATTGCAGCGTTAAGACTAGGTTGTGATGTTCTCTCCTATATAATTCTATGTATCTCATTGATTACATTAAGACAAATCTCTTTCCATAAATGTTATTGTGTTACTAATGTTTAGATATTTCTTCCTTAACTATTATATTAGATTAATTCATGTTTAGATACGAACGTACGGTTCGCTTGTTTCCACTTGCTTTACAGGGTTTTGCAGTCGAAGATCTAAAGGTTCTGGAGCTTGGATCAACAAAGAGAGAACATGATTTGCATATTGCAGGTAAGCGATCTATATGTTGAATTGAATTTCTATTTGATATAGGAAATTAGAAATTTCTAGGACTAGATCCCAACACCTATGAGGCCCTAGCAATCGCCCAATGCCATTAGAATAGAACCCCCATGACAAACCCTTGCCAATATTTGCTTTTCTATAAAGATGTAAGATAAGGTACATATATTCAATTAAATGGATATATTTAAAAAAAAATGTAAAATAAAGTAAAGATATCCAATTAAATGGTTACATTACTTGGATTAATGACTATTTTAGGAATACATAAAAATAATTTTGCATGTAACATATTAGTCACTAAAAAATGTTATTGACCTATACTACTCGGAACAAGGTCCACCCTTTGCCACACTAAATAACAAAGAACTTTATGTTAAATTGGACATGAGTACCCTCCCTCTTGGTATTATGTTAAATGCAACCCTAAGACATAGGACTATTTGAAACAATTTACAAAAACAGAAGGCGTAGGAATTTTTGAAACAATTTACAAAACCATAGGATTAGTTCAAACAATTTATAAAATTGAAAGGCAGATTATGTATTGGAATTATAAAAATTAAAAATTAAAAAATGTTGACTGACAATGGTGTTTATTTGCTAAAGTGGATATGGAGCTTGCTAGGGTGTTTATGTTATTATTCCTTTATGAGAATATATTTTATTTTGACAATAATAATAAAATTAGACATTTAAACTCGATTATTTAGAATTCATTATTAAATTTAATTGTTGGCAAGAAAGTTTCCAAATATTATGAAACAAAATAAAAAATGTAGATAATTCGCAAGACAAATTATGTTATGTTCATAATTTCAACAACAAAATTTTGTTTTATTCCCATTGTATAATTTTTTAGACAAACTATATTCCGTTCTTAATTTCAAGAATAAAATTGTGTTATGTGTTCTATGTATGGCTAGCTAGAGTGGGTGGAGTGTATATATAGTTGGTAGCCTATGAAGCTTTGCACCTTAGTTTTTGTAATCCCTCTCCAAAAAAAACTTATTGAAAAACCCTCAATAAATTCAAGTTGAGTATATAATCCCATACCCTTATTAATAAACCATTAATACATCTATATTTTAGCTTACTATTAAGAATGTCATTAAACATTTCAAGCATTTTAGACTATCCAAACTTGTAAGATTTATTCAAATTTTTTAGTAAACATTTCAACCAGGGTCAGTAATATCTAGATTTTCGTCGATCTCATTTGGATTTGGGATAAACGACCATGATAAAGGGATAAACATCCACTAGAAGAGATAAACCATGACATAGTTGATGTCTGAACCAGAGAAGAAGGAAGTATGAACCTATCACGCGCCAGAAGAGGAGGTGACCCACAAATTACTGAAGCCTTGTGGTTGTTCACCTAGAGGAGACCCACATACTTCTACACCCAGTTCTATGCCCAGAGGAGATCGAGACCACAACTAAAAAGGAGACCGAGATGTCTTCAGTAAGTTGAAATATCAACCAAAACACTTAATATTCGAAAAAAAATTATGTGCATAACACATAAAAAGGAATATTGCTTAACTTCAGAGAAATGCATTGCGTAGACTAGGGCCGTTTGAAAAAAGAATTAACTCCTTCTCCGTAGAGAAAATAGATTTTATTTTTTATTTTTTTGGGGTTTGGAGATGCATTGGTACAACTATGGTGAAATAGGGGTTTCTTGAGTGTTTAGGGGTTTGGAAATGCATTGAGAGAATAAAATTCAGGCTTAGTCAAGTCATTTGTTGACTGGTCCTTCACTATCAAAAAATCCTTAGACTGTCCCAACAATTTCTTTCATTCTTCTATCTACAGTAACCATGGAGGATAACCCCAAAAAGATCATCTGTTGTAGAATTTTGGGTTCGAGGAAACCTCTTTCAAGCTCGACGAATTTCCTCGGAGAGCAACTCGAGATTCCTCATAGGCCAACGGATTTTTCAACTCCTTTTGAAGGAGAAATCAAGTATCTTTATACTGGTTTTTTCTAAGTAATTTTACTGAGCTGACTTGCAATATTTTTGATTTCCTTTTATATATTTTTTAATGTGAAGAATGAGGGTTAGCCGAGTTCATTATTTTCACCCTTAAATTTCTTTTGCACAGTTTGAGGGATTCTCGAAAGTTAAACTTTTAACAACAAGTTGCCTCTTTCAAGTTCATGGATTTCTTTTGCTGGAGATAGACAATGATAGCCATCAAAGAACATACAACTTCGTTCCAGGATAGAGGATAATGGAATAAGAAAGCTCTCTAGAAAAAAATACATGTTATATCTTTCCCCGTACATGCCTTCCAAGAAACATTATGGCTTTTGTATTGGACATATGATCAAGGTAGGTTAGAGATATTTTAATAAGGCATGGAAAAAAGGTAACATTTCAACAAATTACACGAGGAAAAAAAATCCTCCCATGGATCCCCTTTCCTCTTTTCCTTTTGTGGACTCATAACCCCCTTGCGCTCTTGCATTTTGGTGGTTATTATATTATCTATTGTGCTTTGGTTTTACAACATTTAAACATAACACCACAACCAAGCCCATAAATTGAAATCTTAACCATTAGCTAGTCAGGCCATTTCCTAGAGCTCTCAGCTAGGAATATTTACAAATCAATTCACAAACACACACATATATATCACTGTGATTGTGTGTTTGTATTATGGTGTCATTACTATTAGGTATAACTCCCGATTCAATCCATTACATAGCTAAAAGAATTTATTTATACATTTCATAGGACGGTTGTGTTTCACCTTCCGCCCAGCCTTTTTGGCTTCCTAACTATTAAATTTTCTTTATTTATTTACAATAATCCCTAACGGATTATATTCTAACAATCCCCCTCTTAATCCGAAGGGGTGTTCGTAAGTCTGAGCATGTTTCTGAATCTTTCAAACTTTTCTCGTCCAAGCGCTTTGGTGAAGATGTCTGCAATTTGATCATTTGTGGAACAATGTCGAAGATGGACTGTCTTGGCCTCTACATGATGTCGAATCAAATGATACTTTGTGTTGATGTGTTTGGTTCGATCATGGAATCTAGGATTCTTAGCCAGCTTGATTTCAGAAGTATTGTCGACCAATAATGGAGTGGAGGTCTCTTGTTTTTCTTGCAAATCTTCAAGTATCTTCCTGAGCCATACTATTTCTTTCATTGCTTCAGCTGCAGCCACATATTCTGCTTCTGTTGTTGAATCTACTGGAACTGACTGTTTGCGTGATCTCCATGAGACAGCTGCTGATCCAAGACTCATAGTGTATCCAGAAGTTGATACTCCTATCTCCTTATCACCATCAAAATCTGAGTCTGAGTACCCAATAAGTTTGAATTCATTCACTTTAGAGTACTTGAGTCCAATGTCTTGAGTCCCCTTCAAGTATCTTAGAACTCTTTTTGCAGCTGACCAGTGTCCTTCACAAGGTTTATGCATGAACCTTGAAAGTATGCCAACAACATAAGAAATATCTGGTCTACTTGTTGTAAGGTAGATAATACTTCCTACAAGTTGTCGATACTTGGTCGCATCCTCAAATTCTTTTCCTTCGCTTGATGTGAGCTTCATTTTCTGTTCCATTGGAGTAGATATAGGGTTGCATTCTGTCATACAAAATTTGTTTAGTAGTTCTCCAACATATTTTTTCTGATATAGGAATATGTACTTAGGATGTTGAGTGACTTCAATTCCTAAGTAATAATGGAGATGTCCCGTATCTGTCATTTCAAAGATCTTTTTCAAATCTTTCTTTATGGATGATATATAGCTCTCATTGTTCCCTGTCATCAAAAGATCATCTACATACACCACAAGATACACAACAGATCTTCCAACTTTCTTAATAAACAGTGTTGCATCATCAAGATCAAAATGTTCGAAATTTAACTTCAAAAGATGCTCGGTTAACTTTTCATACCATGCGCGAGGCGCTTGTTTTAGGCCATACAAGGATTTGACAAGCTTGCATACCTTTTGTTCTTTTCCTTTCACAACAAAGCCTTCTGGCTGAGACATGAAGACATTCTCTTTCAAGTCTCCATTCAAGAAAGCAGTCTTCAGGTCCATTTGATGAACTTTCCACCCTTTCTGAGCAGCTAAAGAGAGTAAAGTACGGAAGTTAGCCCATTTTGCTGTAGAAGAAAATGTTTCTTCATAGTCAATTCCTTCTTTCTGTGCATAGCCTTTTGCTACAAGCCTCGCTTTGTGCTTGTCAAGTGAGCCATCTAATCTGTATTTGTTCTTGTACACCCACTTGCAGCCAATTGGTTTGGTTCCAACTGGAGGGTCAACCAGCTTCCAAGTTCCATTCTTTATGAGTGCATCATACTCATTCTGCGTAGCTTCTTTCCAATCAACTCGAGTAGAAGCTTCTTCAAAGGAATTTGGTTCTAAGTTAGCAGATAAATTAAATTCACAATCAAATGATACATCCATGTCATCACCTGAATTATCTGCTTCTCCTCCATGTCTTTTCGAACTTCTTGTTCCCGTCTTTCCAACTTCATCTGGATGGACACTTTCAAGTGTCTTTGTGGCCCATTTAGGAATCTTCCGTGATGGTCCTAGTTGATCAGCTGGTGGTGCTTCATCATTGATTGAGAGTCTTTCAATTCTCTCAATCACATCATCCAGTTGAACCTCTTGTTCAAGTGAAGTAGCAGGAACTTCTTCATGCGGGGGAGTTGGTGCTTCATATGGAAATTCCAAAGGTTGATCCAGAATAGGAATCCCCCCTTCAAGGTTTGGAATTTCATATTCATTTTCAGAATATGTCTTTGGATGAGGATAACTTTCCAAATGATCAAGCTGTCTTTCAATAGACTGGTCATTTTTATTAGTTTCAAGAAAAATGACATCTCTGAAAATAACAAATTTCTTGTTTACCTCATCATACAGACGGTATGCCTTGGAGTATTCTTCATACCACCGGAAAATGCATTTTCTGCTTCGAGCACCAAGCTTGTTTCTTTGCTCCTTTGGAATCAAGGCATAATAGGTGGAACCAAAAACTCTGAGATTCCTGACTGAAGGGAGATGGCCAAACCACATTTCATGTGGAGTCTTGTTATCAAGCGCATTTGAGGGACTTCTATTTCTCAAATAGGCTGCACATTTTACTGCATCACCCCAAAACATTAGTTTTACATTCTTGAAAAAAATCATTGAGCAAACCATATTCATTATGGTTCTGTTCATTCTTTCTGCTACACCGTTTTGTTGAGGATTGTAGGGAACGGTAGTCTGATGTGCAATTCCATGTTGGCGAAGATAATCTTCAAAATCATTTGAAGTGTATTCTTTCCCATTATTAGTATGAAGTGTACCATTTTTTTATTGTGCTTGTTTTTCAATTAATGCATGAAATTCTTTGAATGTTTGAAATGCTTCTGATTTTGTCTTTAAACAGTAAATCCAGCACATTCTTGAGTAGTCATCAACAAATGTCATAAAATACTTATTCCCATTTGCTGAAGGTGTTGGCATTGGGCCACATAAATCAGAATGCACTAATTCTAATTTCCCACTTGCTCTGAAATTAGATTCATGGAATGGCAGCTTACTATGTTTCCCTAATATACATGCATCACATTTGTTCTTCTCTTTGGGAATCGTGGGCAAACCAAATACACCATTCTTTCTCAACAAACGAAGACTGTTATAATTTAGATGACCAAATCTTGCATGCCACAATGAACTAGATGACAAATTACCTTCTCCATGCTGAGAGAGGTAGGCATAGTTCTGAACTCTTGCAGATGAACCCTTCAGCTTCAGCAGCTTCCCATCTTCATATCCAGTCATGATGACTTGGTTGTCAGAGGAATTTCTTATTTCTACGATTCCATCAACCATGTGGATGGAATGGCCTTGCTGTCATATCTCCACCAAGGACAGCAGGCTTCTCTACAACTCTGGAAGATAAAGAACATTCTTCAACAAGAAATCAGGGAATCCAAGCATCTTCAGTCGAATGGTGCCCATTCCCTTTGGTTTAATACTTGACTTATCTGCAAAGTACACTTATATGCCATCTATTGTTTCATTAAGTTCTTCAAAACAGTCTTTTCTAAATGTCATGTGTGATGTTGCACTAGTATCAAGCAGCCAACAATATTTGTAAGATGAAAGTGAAGTCATTTCATTAATTCCAAGATTACAATGTGCAACAATACAATGAGCAGAATCAGAAGATTTACAAGCATCTTGATTTTTATTATCATATTTATTTTGGTTGTGCTTGTCTTTGATGGAGTCCCACGAAGCCCAACACTGATCTGATGTGTGCCCAGTCTTTCCACAATGCTTGCACTGCATATTTGATCTTTTGTTTCTGCCCCCTTTGCCTCGGAAGTTTCTTCTTCCTCTGCCTCTCTTGATGCTTTCTCCTTTGGGATGATCTTTGCCAGAGAGAGTGGCACCAACTCCAGATGCTATAGATTGCATCTTTTGCAACTGTTAGTGTAATTTACAATAATGACAAAGAGAAATAGAAAAATAATAACCTTGCAGGTCTACAGCCTCTGCCAAGGTGAGTTACAATCTTAATATTTCAACTTCAAGTTTTAAAATGATACAATGAAACAGAAAATATGCTGTCAATAAGATGGACAGTCTCAGCAATCTCCTTTCACGTAGAATGTGGTCACAACTTCAATCTTCAAGCAGATATTGTAGCAGTCTAGGTTTACAGCTCAAAACACCAGCAACATGTATCATCCACACAGTATCAGGTAGCAATCAAGAGCTCATTAAATACATAACAGAGTGTACAAGTAAAATGCAGCAGTGAGTCTTCAACTCATATATTAGTCTTCAACATATATCAGTATGATATATCAGTCACACTATATTTTGCATTCACGCAATATATGTATGATATATCAGTCTTCAAAGCATATAACTGAGGTTGCATCTTGTGCTCGTGGCAGAAATTAGGGTTTGTGTATTTCAGCCAACAAAAACGTTTACCTCAAGTTGTTATCACAGCAACACCACAATGGTCACTTCTCTCCACGCTCCATGCATTCACGTAGAAACCTTCAACGCATTCACGCAGAAGCAATAGGCCGCAACGCAACATTATTCTTCAATGCAGTCTGTCTTGCATATACACTATGCATTTCAAGAAAATATGTGCACTATGAAGGTCTTCATACACTTCTGCAGCACAAATTTAATTCTACGCCAATATGCAAACTCAATTTTTGCAGCACCAGTAATTTTGCAGCACTATTAAAACAATTCTACAACGCTTATTAAAAACAATTTTATAGCAGCATGCAAATCGAATTGATTCTGTAACACCATGCAAATTAAATCATGATAGGCAATATTATAATGCTTCTGCAATCATTAAATCGCAGCATCTCACAATGTCAAACAATAGTATTACAGTTGAGGATGGAGGTCGCATTCACAATAGCTCCACATTCACGAGCAGTCACTTCACGCAGGCTCTGGCTCAGTCTTCAGATGGAGGAGTCACAAAGTAGTCCATTCTATCTCCAACGCAGCTATCTCACAGCTGTCACCAGTCTTCAATACACACAGTCCACGCAGTCTTCAGGCAGGTCTCCACACAGGTCTCCATGCTATTACAGCGTTCAACGTAGTCTTCAGCAAGGCTGCAATCTCCACGCAAGCAGCAATCTCTTCATGTACAATATATGGTGGATATATATCAGTCTCTAATACATATATCAGTCAGCCTTCACAAGGAATTCGTAGGCCGCAGCGCAGCTATCTCCAACATATATCAATGTATATCAACGCATATATCAACATATATCAATACATATCAGTATATGTACGAGCTGCGACGCAGAACCCTAGCAAAATACGGGAACCCTAGCAAAACGCGGGAACCAACAAATGGTGTCTTCACAAATCGGTGGCCACTATGAGACTGGAACTTGCGACCTGCAGACGCTGTGAAATATAGAACACGACTTACAAAAACATCAAGCTGTGTGATTGCAAGTGAACCAGATACAAAAAAATGGAATTACTATGCTCTAATGGTGCAGTCGCTATGGCTTTGATGTTCTGGGAATCTCAAAAATAGGCATTTGGATACACCATACTAATATCATTTGGATACACAGCAAATGCATTGCTGAGAGCTTTGTTAAAGAGCAGGGATTGGAGCAGTGCAGGCTGTATCCTGGGATTCTTATAGCATAGCAGCTGAAGGGTTTGAGAAAAAGAATTATCCAGAAATTTACAGGCAGAGAAGGCAAGCACCACCAGGTCGCAGCTCACATATGGTGGAGGTAGTAGCTCCAGTCGCAGCGAGAATACACTCATCAAGAATTAGGTCAAGCATGTATTTGCTGTGTATTGTGATTTTTCATCAATCGGAGAAAGCAGGGATCCAAGAGAATAACGCATACAATGAATGCACTGGTAGGAGGGAGGAGCAGAGGGCAGACTGGGGATGGGCAAGCAGCCTGAAAGAGCAGATTGGCAGGCATGCAATGCAACCAGGAGTTATGGCAGGCAAATATCCAAGCTCTGATACCACTTGTTAGGTATAACTCCCGATTCAATCCATTCCATAGCTAAAAGCATTTATTTATACATTTCATAGGACGGTTGTGTTTCACCTTCTACCCAGCCTTTTCGGCTTCCTAACTATTCAGTTTTCTTTATTTGTTTACAATAATCCCTAACGGATTATATTCTAACAATTACAAATCAACTCATACCTCCAAATGTGACACCGGTCCAAATAACAACACCATTAAAATATTTAATTAATATAATATTATAGCTTAGTGCATTCGATTGGTTAAAAGTTGGATGTTATAGATATACAGTCAATAAAGAGTCTCATGATTCATATACCTTACCACAACTAGTGTACATTCAGGTTATGTTTTCGACATTGTAACAAGATTCAAGATTTTTGGTTTTCCCGAGAGCTATTCATTGCAATTTTCATTATAGTCTTAGTATGTGCACAATGATAACTTTAAGTTGATCAATTGCACAAATTCAGACTAAGCAGGTGGCATAGATGAAATGAAATTTACCACAAGTTATTCATTCAGCATGGGATCGAGGGTGATTTCATGGGCTAGCAAAAAGCAACCAACCATTGCATCATCCTCCACAGAAAAGTGGTACAATGCAGCAACAAGTGCGTCTAGTGAAGACATATGGATTAGAGGATTCTTAGGGACTTGAGCCTAGATACTAGAATCAACTTAGACCACACCTCTCTTTAGAAATAATCAAAAATTTTATCCAACTTAAAGGATAAATTATTTCATATTGAGACCAAGCACATTGAGGTTAATCATCACCACATCAAACAACTATTAAATCTCTCAAGATTGCCTAGAAAAAGTTTTCACTATAACATTAAGAAAGAACATATTTGAAAGATTTAGGGAGATTCTTGGAGCAAAGGGACTAAAATGTCCATTGTGGGGGTATTCGAATGTAAATCCCTTTTGGTATAATTGTAACAATCTATGCAATGCTACATTAGCATCTGAAACATCTTTATGTTGAAGATAAAATTTAGGAAATCAGTTGAATAGATCTAATACAAGCAATATTGATGAAATAAGATGCACACAATTTATTGAACTACAATTATTCATTTTAAGATTCTATAGATGATGACCATTGAAAGTACCTTTTGCATAGTTTTAGACACTTGATTATTATTACTGCTTCTCACAAGAGAAAAAGTATTTTTGATATATTAGTTTGTTTTAGGCTACAAGCTATTACTGTCCTCAGTTTCTAATTTTATACTACTAAATTTAGATGTATATAATATTTGTTAAGGAATGAGATATTTAAGTTTGGAAAGCCTTCATGGCGTGTTCTCTTCCTTTCATCTATCTTTCAACTATTGCCTCTTTGAAAATACAAACATTTGGAACTTGGAAAAATGTGAATATTTACATAACTAGGGAAAAAACACATATGTTTCTGATAACTATGGTTTTGGGTCGTATACATGTCAATCCAAACACTAGAAGAAGATTCACGGGCAAGAAACCTAGTAATCAAAGAACAAATACACCTTCAAATTCCATTTAGATAACTTTGGTAAAGAAATGAATACAGGTCAACCAGTATAATGAAAAAGTGTATAAGTAAAAGAGACCCACCTAACTCTTCAAAGAAGAAAACAAGGATTACAAACAACATTAAATTGTTTGTTCAACATCCAAATTGGAAAGAGTCCAATATGTCATAGAGGCTGTATCTTTGAGTATAGCATTTAGATGAATACAATACTCTTATTTTAAAGACATATAGATTAGTTATGAAAATTAATATGTTTGAAAGAGATATGCAGAAATCATTTCCTCAAAATTAAATATAGAAAGTGTGTATGCCAGTATGGTTGAAAAAAAAAGGCACAAGTAGAAAGAAACAGTGATGCATTCAAGAAATAATGCAACTTGTACCTAGTAGAAATGGCTATGCTAACAAAATTTTCACCTTTAGGATACACAATATAGTCTTGGTTCCTTGAAGAGCAGCAATCATTTTCAAAAGTCTTGAACAGGGTGAAATATTCTCCAAATTTAGTTGATTGACTTCCTCGTCGAGGAACATCCGCAGATTTAGTATGTTCTGCCTTCATGGCCTTCCACCATTGCAAAAGCATGTGTACTTGGAAGTTATGAACCCTCTTGGAACTAGAAAAAACATCATTATTAATCCATTTGTAAGAATCTATGGATTTCAATCAAAATAGTAGCACATTAGTAAATGGATACAACTTAAAATATATATAATAGATTATAGGAGCAACATTTTCCTATTTGATGGATGAGATTATAGAAAAAATTCAGTGTCACTGTGCACACCTATTTTCAAAAATATTTTGGAGCATCCTGCTAGAGGATAGAGGATGAAAACCCTACAAAGAAGATATTAACCAATATTAAGGCAACCACTTGTTTATTTGATGGACCATGAAAGAATAACCCCATATTTTACTGGTGTAGCGTCCCCGACCCTCCGACCGGCGAAGAGGACGTGACCATCACCAAACCAACGGGCAAACTGCCCCATAAACACAAACAATCATCAATGCTGAAATTAAAATGTTTAACATAATGCATATCTAAGATGCATAATCCATCATACAAGGATGCATAAATACTCAATCATTCAGTGGAAGCAAACACATACATTCCAGCATTCACCATGTTCATCATTTCTCATGAAATAGTAGAGATAATTGCAGAGATGAGACAGTCATGAGTACTTATCTTTTAATGAAGAATTGACCTCGCAACCAACTACGTCGATGCAACGTTCCACCCAAACATAGGCCATCGTTCCACCCAAACACTACCACCCCTGAGATGGGCATGATTCCTCAAGGAATAAGTGGTCCCAACAGGCTTACACACAACCAAGGTTTGCCATCACAGCCAAACCCACACAGCAGGGTTTTAACCAGGTTGTCAAGGAGCTGGGATAGGATAAATGCTAGGCTGGTGACCTCAAACACCAGTCTTCTCATGCATACCCAGCCTCTAATCCCACTCACAACAGTCCGAAGACCAACCACTGCATCCCGCAGCAAAACAACCCATTCACAGCTCTGTGAAGAAGGAAAACACAACAGGGGACAACCCCAAAAAAGCAGGTGGAACACAGCTCAAGCCACAAGATAGCTCAGGGTTGTTCTTGGCCCTAACATGGCCAAAACAACTCAACAACACCCCAAAACCAGGGTACTTCAGCAACCCAACTTCATAGTGAGAGCTATGGCAACGTCACACAGTCCACAAAATAGAGACATCGTTGATGGCAGAAAACGGCTCACTAAGAATCCATAGTGGCCAAAAACGTAATTGGGCACCACAGCCAACAAAATACAGGGAAGACAACAGTCCCAAAACATAATCAGCGAGCACGGCTCACAACACGGGAAAACGACTCCAACGGTCTGTGCGTGAGGGAAACTTGCACCAAACCATAAAACACAGAGGAAAACATATGCACGGGCCACAAATCAGTAAGGAAACTTACACACAGTCCCTGAGCGTAAAAATGGCTTCTGCACCTGAAAAACCTGAGTGACAACCACGATTTCACCCGCTCCCTGCGTGAAGAAAAAACAACGCAGAATTCATGTGCGTGAGGAGAACAGACCACGGCTCTGCGTGAGGATAATGAGCATACAATGATCCCTGCGTGAGGATGAACAGTTCTGCTCATGCACATGGATGAATAGACCATCGAGAGGAACGCACGGTGGGGAGTGAACAGACTAGAGAAGAGTGGAGTCGTGGAGAGAGTGAATGAAGAGTCGCCCCTTCTTCTGCCCATCACGATGTGAAGAGGAGAGTCTGCTGGTGGAGTGGGCACGTGGGCAAGGATGGACAGTCCTGCCACACCCACCACCACTCAGCAATAACTACCTCAACTACTCCACAAAAACATTAAAGAGGTTAGATGAGGCAAGGGAAAATGACACAAGGCTTCCCCCCCCCATAGACCAAGGTTTGACATCCCACACCCTTATCCTTTGGAATCATGCCCTTTTCATTCAACATTGCACTGTCGTAGCTGGTTGTGGTTTATTTTATTTGATGTGCGTGTTTGCATGATGCCGAATTATAATGTTCCCAACAGCACGATATACCATTGGCAACTATCCCTATTGCCGAAACATACACAACCAAATCGATGGTGGGGCTTTTTTCCTTTAGCTCCTCACTAGATTAATTACAATATATACATCATGCAAATGGGGTCAAAACCGGGGGGTTACATTCCCCTCCCCCTTGGAATAACACCGTCCTCGGTGTTCCAATTCATAGGAATACATATACAATTGCACTTGCAGATCTGTCCCACGTTCAATTATTTACTTTGAACGTTCAAGACCAAGCCCCTCGGCTTCCATTAAATTCTCCTACTGGTTCTCAGCTTTCAGCTTATCCCGAAGCCTAGGAACTTTACGGCTATTGCCCTCATCATGTTCCCTCATTGGGCAGTCCTGGCATAAATGATGTCCTCCGCATTCCCAGCATTTCACTGGCTACTTCATCTTTACCTTCTCAATTTCCTTTGATTCTTCATGCTTGGACCGTTTCCCAACGGGTCACTTGGATGAATGTCCCATCACTGATTCACCTTCCTTCCCTTTGTCGATTGCTCCCATAAGGATTTTCACCTCCTTTTGCAAACCAATAGAGTCTTGCAAAATCTAGTGGTTCATTTCATTCTGCCTTTTCTGTATCTTGAGCATCTCCCCAAGATTTTCTTGGGTCTTGGCAATCATTTGAAGGAGACTTCCAGCTAAGTCCAACAACTTTTGATCTACTGCCATGATTAATGTGCACCACTGGTTTTCACTTTTCTCACCTGTGAAATGCACCATTGAAATTCTGTCAGACCAAGCATAATATAGACATTAAAATCAATCAGTTAATTACCCAATTGGCATGACAGTCCAAGCCTCATCAAGGAGACTTTCATATTTTTCATGCCTTCCCAACAGGCACACGAGCTCATTCATGTCCATTCTTGGGTAGGGAATTAACTATTCCAACATTCACAATTTACTTTAAGCAAATACACACATTCCATTTTCAGTCATACATGCATTCAACAATCTTTTGTTTTCACAATGCATAAATATATATATGTATATATAATTAAAAAGGGCAAGAGAGAGCAGTAAGATCTTTTCCCCTCTTTGATTTGTTCCATCCTGGAATCCACACCACTGCGGTGGCTTTTCATGCTCTCAACCTCTTTCACTTCACCGTGAATGCTGGACCAATCCCTCTTGGTCATGACACTTAGTGTCTTCAGTCTATTCCAGACCCCTAAACCATGGAGTCTCTCCACATGGTTTGTCTCGGCTGCTAGGAACCTCACGGTCTCACTAACACCCTTTTCATTGCCGCTCATTCCGAGCTTTCCAGGACAGTCACATGTCCACATGCACCCCTAGGATGCTCTCATATTCCTCGCTCCCAGCGATACCTATATCCAAACATTGAATAGATTCACATGTTTAGTTTATTATCATCATTTTTATCTCTAGAACAAGAGCTTAAAACATCATAACCAAATCATATACACATGTATATTCATAAGCAAAAGAATCCAATACTTATCTATATTGTGTGTTTCCTCGTTGGTCCACAGGATCCTGCTTCGCTTTGCAAGCCTTGGGATCACCTATGGACTTGGATGTTAGGTCAGCACGCAAGCTGCTCCACAACATCAAATAATTAATGTCCATCTAGTACATCCACATGTCAACAGGGCTTGGAACATTATCATGACCATTTCCACGTCTAGGATCTACTATGGATCCTCAGGCATATAACAGCCCAACATACACTTATACCAACATACACTTATATCAACAATAACCCTTACTCCACAACCCCTCACAACAACCATTTACCTTTTACCTTTTACCTTTTACCTTTAGGGTGCAACACCCCACTGCATCTATTTAGCTTGTCAGCACCAGCAATATAAGCAAACTCATCAGCGTTATTACTCTAAGACTATGATCATATTTCATATCATTCACTATCAAGTATTGAGACACCAGGAGTGCGTCCACTCCCTACGGTGTAATCAATATTGAAAACACTTTCATGATCTGACATCGGGAAAGTGTGCACCCGTTTCCAATGTTAGCCATGTAGGCCCTATTCATACTCAAGCAATCGGTCATCATGGAAATAAAATCAAAACATGTTCTACATATGGAATTTTAACAATTTGACATGCGTATTATTAGCAAGGGTCACAGAACACTTATCCATTTGCCGACGCAGTATTCCTTTGCTAAGGAGGAATGGGGGCTCCTTCTCTGAGTTAACAGTCCCTCGGTTTGCTATCCCAACTCCTTTTCACATTTCATATTCACACATGTCTTACCGACATAACCCATACCATCTCACTCATGTTACTACCAAACATGCAGTGCAGATGAGACATTTCCAAAATGTCCAATGGCGTTTCACCCAAAACCCATTTCCAAGGGAAAAACTTCCCATGAAGTTTGGCTCTTGCAGGCCATCACACATGATCTTCCTGCAACATGCACCCCTGGCACATTCATCAAACAACCAAACAGTCAATCATTATCTGATAGTACAATCTAAATTGATTGTTCCATAACCAAGCAATGACATTGGTAATCAAATTCAATAGGAAATTGCAATTCTGTCTACTACAGAAATTAGTTTGCTTCTAACATAATACGAATACCGACTTACAATGCGTCCTCCTGACACAATCTTATGCAAACCAATAGTGATTAGTAGTCGTCAACAATTTCTTAAATCCGAAATTCACAATTCAAATTTAACAACCCATTATGCGTACCAACTAGCTTTACAACCATAAGACTCTTCTCATAAGGTTTGGCTCTTTTACATGGTAGATTCTGGCATTGGTTAGGGTCTTATCTCTCACTGCCATGCTCAAAATAATCTACCTGAAACCTGAGCTTCAATCATCCAACACAATCTTATGCAAGCCAATAGTGACTAATAGTTGTCAGCAATTTCTTAAATCCGAAATTCACAATTCAAATTTAACAACCTATTATGCATACCAACTATTTTTACAACCATGAGACTCTTCTCATAAGGTTTGGCTCTTTCACATGGTAGATTCTGGCATTGGTCAAGGTCTTACCTCTCACTACCATGCTATGAATAATCTACCCGAAACCTGAGCTTCAATCAACCAAACACTTGGTAAGTCTGGATGCATATAAACTTCTCATTGCTACAACCATCACTGAAGCATTTTCAGAATTCATAAAATTCAAATACTTCCAGCTGTTAATCACATCAATATTACCAAAACTCATTTACTTCATGCAATCATTATCATACTAACATTTGCAAGGTATAGTCACATCATTCATGCAATTAAATGAAATGTTTAGATACTCCTTACTTCACAAGCGTATCATTTGTACCACCTTGCTCTTCGATAGAGCATTTCTGGTAGCCAAATGATCATGACTATCCGCTTTATGCACTTACTATCCTGCATTCATAACAGCCTTTGAAACAGTTCCAGAATTATCGTCAATTCATCATTTCAGCCATTAGTTATTCATAATATCACATGCATTCATCTCAATGCATCCATGCAATGCATCACAACATTTGCACCTATACATATGCAATCAGTCATTCACACCCTTCATATGCATCCATCCAATGCATAACTACAAGATTCATAAAATATTCTCAATGCACATCCACTCAATGCTACCTTGTATTGATTCAGGATTACTATGCATTCAACATACCATGCATGGCCTAACCATGACTACTTCATATAGGATGCATGACTATAATCAAGATCATCAGTACTTACTTTCCTTGAGCTACTAAGCTCAATCAACATATACAGGCATGACACCTTTCTATATTCAAATATCCACATGGTACGAGTTCTCTTACCTTTACCACTCCATGCAGTTGCCATAATCAAACTCTTACCTTCCTGGGTCCTACTTACACCCTTGGCATGACCAATTTGGTTGGTCCTTTGTAGGAGATTGTAGAATTTGCTCACCAACTTTTATCTTGGACTAGTTGCCTTATCCCTTTTTCCATAGGGTTTCTTGTCACATTCATTAGCATCAGCAACATATTCAGCCAGGTCCATGTTGTCGTTGGTTTTTCCACTAATTCCAACATCAATGCATTAATCATCATTAGTGGTTCATTATAAATATATAATCCTCAATATCCTATGTATGCAAAACATATCCTCATTCATTTCATGCATAAAACTTAGGAATGTAGTTATAATCAGCAAGATAGGGTTTAAGGAAACTTCCCTTCTCAAGTCCCACATCCTTGCATGGAACTCCTCTTCCACACAACAGCTGATTTGACTTCATAGTCTTTGCTACCTCTGGGCATGCAACTTTCTAGATTTGTCCATTTGATAGCAGCAGCCATCATTAGCACTTTGCTGCTCCATGCTCAGATTCTGGTGACTTTCCCTTGTTCCCTACTGGATAATCTTTCCAGCGCCTATCCACATGCTTCATTCCGACCTCAGGTGTGAAAACCACACCACTTCTAAAATGAATATTTTCACCAAATCTCAGCATTTTACACACGAATGCATTTTGGACTAGGTGCCAACTTTAGCCACCTGTAAACCCCACTGAAAAACTGCTGAAAAATCCTATTGAAAATAGTCGAAATCTGTTGGAAAATCCCTCTTGAAAAACTCAAAATTTTCCTCTGCAAAATCGGCTCTCATTTCGACTATCAGTCTCACGTTTCGACAGACGAAACAGCTAGCTTCTCTGTTGTTCATCGGCTGTTGGATCCACTAAGCACTACGCATCAGCGATCTGTTCATCTATTTTTCTTTGGTGTGTCGGATCCGTAGTCATCTAGGCAGCCGCAACGGCGAATGTTCAATCCACTTACTTCATCCGACGTCGCTCATCGGCTGTCCAATCAACTAAATTTTTTCGATGCTTTCTGTACTTAGAAAAAAATTTGGAAATATTTCTTCTTCCCTATGTCTCCGCATCGGCAACCTCATCTTCTATTTTCCTCCGACACTTGCCGCCGCATCGGCTACTCAATCAGCTAAATCTTTTCGACGACTTCCATACTTAGACGAATTTTTCAACTTTTCAAAATTTTTCCTCTTTCTACTTTCTTCTGCTGACGGCATTGAAAGTCCTTTCCGCTAACAGAGCCGACGTATCGGCTGCTCAAACAGTTAACGTCTTCCAATGATCTCAACACTTACTTTCTGCCGCTGCTTGATCGGCTCCATTTCCTTCTTTCAGTTGGCCAAATTGTTCCTTTCGCAGCCGCAACGGCAGAACATCAAACACTATCTACCTCTGATCGATGAACTAATTATTTGACCGGCATCGGCAGTCTTTTCTCATCGGCAGGCTAGTGCTTTTGGATTCCGCAACGGCGGAACATCAAACCACTATCTTCTTCCGATAGCCGACGATTTCTATACTTAGAGAAATTTTTTTCAAACTTTGTTCATGGCGTCGACGGTTGCAGAACTTACCCGTCGGACGCATAGTTGTTTAGCCATCCGCAACAGCGGGTGCTCAAACAACTTTCTGCTTCCGATGGACGCCGAACACTTAGAAATTTTTCCGTGACTTTCCGTCGAAGTGTTCCCGTCGGGCATGCTTTCGCCTAACTCTTCCGCTACATCGAAAGTCCGTTCCACTAACTCTTCCACTACATTGGAAGTCTGTTCCACTAAGTGTTTCGACTGCTCCAACACTTAGACAAATTTTATGAAATTTTCCTGTCATCAAATTTTGATCTCTGCTGGGCAGAAGAAAACCTGCCTCTGCAAGCTAGTTTCCCATGGCCCTCTGAGGCCCAATACTACAATGATGGCTCTGTCAATACACCTTGGTGGTCCGTTCAGGCCCATGCTGAAACATGAGCTCTGATACCACTCTGTCACATCCCCATCCCTCCGACCGGCGAAGAGGACGCGACCCACACCACACAGACAGGAAAACAGCCCCATGAACATGAACAATCAACAATGTTGAAATTAAAATGTTTAACATAATGCATAATTCATCATACAAGGATGCATAACTACTCAATCATTCAGTGGAAGCAAACACATACATTCCAGCATTCACCATGTTCATCATTTCTCATGAAACAGTAGAGATAATTGTAGAGATGAGACACTCATGATTACTTATCTTTTAATGAAGAATTCACCCTACAACTAGCTACGTCGCTGCAATGTTCCACCCAACCATAGGCCAGCGTGCTCATCAATCTCTCAGCAACACTGCCACCCTCGAGCTGGGCATGATTCCTCAAGGAATAAGGGGTCCCAACAGGCTTACACACAGCCAAGGTTTGCCATCACAGCCAAACCCACATAGCAGGGTTTTAACCAGGTTGTCAAAGAGCTGGGATAGGCTAAATTCCATGCTAGTGGCCTCAAACACCAGTCTTCTCATGCATACCCAGCCTCTAATCCCACTCACAACAGTCCGAAGACCAACCACTGCATCCCGTAGCAAAACAACCCATTCACAGCTTTGTGAAGAAGGCAAACACAACAGGGGACAACCCCAAACAAGCAGGTGGAACACAGCTCAAGCCACAAGACAGCTCAGGGTTGTTCTTGGCCCTAACGTGGCCAAAACAACTCAACAATAACCCAAAACCAGGGTACCTCAGCAACCCAACTTCATAGTGAGAGCTATGGCAACGTCACACAGTCCACAAAACAGAGACATCGTTGATGGCAGAAAACGGCTCACTAAGAATCCATAGTGGCCAAAAATGTAATTGGGCACCACAGCCAACAAAACGCGGGGAAGACAACAGTCCCAAAACATAATCAGTGAGCATGGCTCACAACACGAGAAAACGACTCCAACAATCTGTGCGTGAGGGAAACTTGCACCAAACCGCAAAACAAAGAGGAAAACATATGAACGGGCCACAAATCAGTAATGAAACTTACACACAGTCCCTGAGCATAAAAATGTTTCTGCACTCGAAAAACCTGAGTGACAACCACGATTTCACCCGCTCCCTGCGTGAATAAAAACCAACGTAGAATTCCTGTGCATGAGGAGAACAGACCACGGCTCTGCATGAGGATAATGAGCAGACAATGATCCCTGCGTGAGGATGAACAGCTCCGCTCATGCACGCAGATGAACAGACCATCGAGAGGAACGCGCGGTGGGGAGTGAACAAACCAGAGAAGAGTGGAGTCGTGGAGAGAGTGAATGAAGAGCCACCCCTTCTTCTGCCCATCACGATGTGAAGAGGAGAGTCCGCTGGTGGAGTGGGCACGTGGGCAAGGATGGATAGTCCTGCCACACCCACCACCACTCAGCAATAACTACCTCAACTACTCCACAAAAACATTAAAGAGGTTGGATGAGACAAGGGAAAATGACACAAGGCTCCCCCCCCCCATAGACCAACGTTTGACATCCCCCACCGTTATCCTTTGGAATCATGCCCTTTTCATTCAACATTGCACTGTCGTAGCTAGTTGTGGTTTATTTTATTTGATGTGCGTGTTTACATGATGCCGAATTATAATGTGCCCAATAGCACGATATACCATCGGCAACTATCTCTATTGCCAAAACATACACAACCAAATCGATGGTGGAGCTTTTTTCCTTTAGCTCCTCACCACGATTAATTACAATATATACATCATGCAAATGGGGTCAAAACCGGGGTGTTACAACTGGGGCTGGATTATGAAGTTATTATATTCGGTATAGGTGTTAAAAGGTCAAAGACTTCATTTGAAGAGGTCTAGGGATATATTCTAATAATGAGGCGGAAAATGAGGATGTAGTGCAACTTTCAAGACCTTAAATTTGGCTTTTTGAAGATTAAAGGAGATAGACCCTATCTTCCTTTGACATAGTCTGTATTGATGCTCAAAAAAAATATTAAAGCCACTTTCGAAGTTAGGCATAGGGCTCTTTGTTGGGATGGTTTATTTTAGCATGGGGTGTTTTGGGTGGATTTGAGTTGCATTTAGGCTATTGTGGTTGTCTAACCCTCATATTTTATGAGGCCCTACACTTATGATTTTCATCACAAAGCTTGTTGACAAGTTGATGAAGCTGCAGGATGTCTTGGGTGCTTGATGCTAGAGTTATGGTTCCTATTGTGATGATGATCCTAGTTGGTGATTGGTTGATGGATCCTCATGATATATTGGTGTATTGATCTTGACATGCTCTCTTTTTGGTAATATTGGAATGCTTGAGTATCTTTCCTTAGAATTCATCTAACACTTTGTGCTTTCATGGAATGGGAGCCAAACAACTTAGGGTTTCCCTAAGTTTTAAACTGTTAATCATTACTCCTTGATGAAGTATTTCCTATGCAATGTTTGAAAGTATGGTTATTGATGTGGTTATGTGAGTTTGATGCCTCCGAGCTAGAACACTAGGAAATGATGGTGAAATTCACTCATATGTCATTTTCTCATGACACATTTATCATGTTCTCATGGAGTGCCCTAGAATTTTGGTTTGATTTGGCATCTTGATGACATGGATTATCATTTTTTATGAAGTACTAGGATTATTGCATGTTAAATATGGTATTTGGACTCTAGAGTATTTTCTATTGGGGTGCTCTAGCTCATTGGATGTGGTTCACACTTATGGACGACTCATTGTTGATCTTGCATGGAGCGCCCTTCTTTCTAGCACATGTTTGGTGGCATTACACATTTTCCATGGAGAACCCTTGCTTCAAGGAACTTGGATGGCCTCTTGACTATATAATTACATTTTCTAGTGGACTGTGGAATTCTCCCCTTAGTCTTCTCTCTTGACACATTTTGATGCATGGTTTCCCTCTATTGCTTAGAGAATGGGTTGACCCCTTCATGAGATTGGTTGAGTATTGTGGGTGGGGTGAGGGTCCAGGGGATTGCACTTAATTTCATGCCACTATCTTTATTGGTGGACTCCTTATTCCATGGAGCTATCTTTTTCACATGTATTGACAAGTTCGCACTTGATATTGAGCTTGTTACCGCCTAAAACATACTTCACTATAGAAAAGTCTCCCAACTGCTAGGTTTGTTCTTGAGGGGAAACTATGAGTTTGGAACACACTGTCACCTCGATTCCTAACTCCTTCGTTTAGAACCAACCCCCAAAGGTCTATCGGGGTGGTCCCTATTTACTAAGTTTTTGAAGAATTTGTTTTAATTAGGAGTTAAAATTGATTAAGGTTTACTTAAATTCAATGACAAGCAATTGTGCAAAAATGCAAAGATTTTTCAATGATAGGCGAACCTTGTTTTGAAAATAAATCAAATACAATTACAAGAAAGAAATAATAATTTACAAAACCAGTTCCTACTCTATTTGGGATAGGGAGTCACACTCTATGAAATTAAACTTTAAATCAATTGAGTAGCCAATATTTACATTCACAATGCTAAAATGAACCTTCTACAAAATCAATAAACAATGAACATGTGCTTGATTGCAATTGTAAATTTCGAATTTGAAATATTGTGCTCTTGAAAAATAAAGAATCTTAAACAACAATGCTTTGAAAGTAAAAGTGAGAATGAAACAATAGATTGCTGTGTTTTGCAAATGGTCCTATAAATTTTAGTTATTTTTTAGGTCTCACTTAAACTTAGGGGAATTAATGTGTGAAACAATGAAAGTACAACCTAACTAATCTGCCTACTCCAAACACTTATCTCTTTTGATTTCAAAGATATTGTTGGGTGCTCAACAGGATAACACAAGGTTCCCTTCTAGCTCCATAAGTCAATCCCCAAGCCTATTTGTAGATTTGGAGCTATATTTTGGGATGCTCAAGGCTATCATTTTGCATTATAAGGTGGTTGTCATGTACTATTTTTTTCGTTTCCTACCTAAAAAATACTTATGCTAATATAGTGTTTATTAGCCATAATAGGAGGGCTGTGAAGAGTGATATGTTTGTCCTCTTAAGACTTGATAATATCATGACTAAATTGTGCAATGCATGGAATGATTATTCAATGGAATCTTGTCTTTTTATTGGATATATTCAACTTTAATGTTATAATTTGAGGCACATATATAATGGAATTGATGTAGTATATTTTTTAGCTCTGTGCATTGGCTGTAAGTGTAAATTACAGAACTGTTATGTCCAAGCCTTAAAAATATTGTAAAAAAACCATGACATGCCTAATAAGGGATTTTGGCTCAAGTGAAAGACACAATTTTTATAAGCCTGTGAATGAGGAGTTCAAAAATCAACACCATTGATATCGGTTTACATGGAGGGCTTTGTGCTTTTTATTCAATGCCATTCCCATATTCTCATACATGATAGAATCCAAGGAAAAAGCTACAATCTGCCAATCCTGCATTCATAAAAAAGTGTTGTCTACTGAATTCCTGCTCTCCATGTGATTGTTGATGAGGTTGGAACCACTATCAAAACCCTAAGTCCTTCTCATATGGAATCAAACCCTAGCACTTCAATTATCCTCTAGGTTTTTTCTTTCAAAAACCCCAACCCTTCAAGTATCTTCTAGGTTATGTCTTTCACAAACCCTAGCACCTTCCTTCCTTGCATAAAGACAAGTATAAACACTCCAAGCAAGGTTTTCTTCAAGTTACAATTCATCCAATCAACTCCACATGAAATGGCCCTTTGCTCACATGTGGTATCATTTAAGAAGAGGATCACTCTGCATTTGATGCTCTTTGTCCATGCATCTATAGGTCACACCACTCTAAGAAGCCTTGCAAGTCATCTAATAAAGAGTGCTCATGTTAGGAGAGGAAAAGTGGCATGTTGGTGAACATGTCAAGCACATTTTAACTCTTCAAGGATAACATCCTAAGGTTTTGGCTTCATTTTATTAATTTTTGTTTTGGTGGTATTTGGATGGAAACCTACAAAAGAATAACAGATCCTCATTTGCATTGTGTTTCTTCCAAAACAATAACAGATAATCATCATAGTTTCACCCCATAAGCAAGTAAACTTTGTTAAAAAATACATCATAGTTTCACTCAATAAGCAAGTAAACTTTGTTTCAGAAAGAGAAATTCTAAGAATCCTTTAAAAAAATTGATAGTAAAATATATATGATATTTTGTGAAGACCTTCAACACAACGTTAAGCAAATTGTCAAAGAACTTGAAGAAGGTTTATTAAGAATGGTTAAGAAGGTTTATTAAGAATGGTTAAAACAGGTTAAATTCTTGATTTTTTATATAATCAAATATATAAATTAAGTAGATTATCAAAGATTTCCGAAAATGTTTATTAAATTTTTTTAATTTTTAAAACATATTATTTAAAATGCTTGATTTGTTATATAATCAAATATAAAATAAATTATGAATTGTATGTTTGTTTTTTCAAATTTTAAAAATATATTTTTCACTTAGTCATATATAGAAAAATAAATTATTTAAAATATTTGATTTCTTATATAATCAAATATATAAATTATATTTTTTTTTCATTTTATAAAAAAATATTTTTCACTTTGGTATATATAAAAATAAAAATTCTTAGAGCAAGTTATTTAAAATATTTGATCTTTTATATAAGGGTGTATGCAAGAAGTTGAGGGACCTTTTAGATGCAATCCTATTTTTCGGAAACACGCTCATGATACATAAAAACACAACGTGCTCACGTTATGTAATTCTTGGTTTGGTTAATCTCGATCCTGACATGCCATATGACACGTAAGTTAGGCTAGGCAAAACACGCACCCGTTTTATAGTTACAAAACGTGCATGCATTTTATAGTTACAAAACACACATGTTATGGAGAAGCAAAACGCACACACATTATGGAGAAGCAAAACGTGCATGCATTTTGGAGAAGCAAAACACGCATGCATTTTAGAGAAGCAAAACATGCACGCATTATGGAGAACCACAAAAAATGGTTTTAGTGCATGGCTAGGGAAATGAATAAAAACAATAGTTTAAGTCATCAAGAGTTAGGACCTATAGTAATATTTTAACATCATCAAGAACAACATCTCAAACAACCATGCCTAACCTCCCAAGAGCGTAATTTTTCTTTATGTTGTAATATGGACACCATCGAGAGTTTTTAAGGACTATGTATGGGTCATAGTCCCTTGACCATTCTCGAGGGAGGAAACTCAATATTTATTCCCTAAAGGTAGTTTTTAAGGCTTGAGGTCCATGATAAAGGAATCGAACCTACACATAGGACCTCTGTATGTGATATTTTGCATCTAAGAGAGAATATGCAATTCAGTAGAATTCTCCTAGCACTAGAAACATATCCGTAGAAATGGTTGAGGGAGGAAACCTAATCCTTAAGGCCTAAAAGAATCATATCGACATATAGTGCCAATAACAAACACACATGATCTCTTAAGGGTATCCTCAACCTTTAAGTTGGGATATGGCCATGATTAGGATATTTTTAGCATTAGATATGGAGGATAAGGTGTTAATTATGGTTGGTACATAAAGCTTTAATTTTACGTTGTAAAACAACTTTTAGGGCTCAAGGTCCATGAATGGCACTTTGAATCACCATAGATGACCTCTCACGCTGATAGTTTTGTTTTGAATGGGAATATGGGAACCATTAGGGGTTTCTAAGTACTATATATGTGTCTTGGGACCCTAGACATAATAAGGGAGGAAACCTAGGCCTTAACCCCTAGAATATGCTTCTATCCATCTAGAGCCAAGAATGATGTGTTGAACAACCTCAATAGATCTTTCCATGGCTTCATTTACCTTGAAATGGGGATACTAGTTCCATTAGAACATTTTTAGCACTAAGTACAATTATTAGGCCCCTTCACATGGGTAGGGGGGAAAACTTGGTCCTTAGGCCTTAAAGGAAGTTGTTAACCATTTAGGGCAAAAATTGATGCCTCCAACCACCAAACGTGATATTAAAAGTGAATCATTTGAATCTTAATCAGGATATGCATGCCATCATCATTTGTTGAGCTCTCGGTATGCATCTCAAGGCCATGGACATGGTCAAGGGAGGAAACTATGGCCTTAGGCCCTAACTAAAGATTCTAGGCATCTAGGGATAGGAAGGATGACTTAAAAAATCACACATGGCATCTCATAGATATATTTGGAATATGAATATGGATGTTAGTATAATTAGGTGGTTTTGAGTTGCATGTTTGGGACCTATGAGACATGAATGAGGGGATATGTTCCTTCCTTAGGCCATAATGGAATATTTGAGGCACCCATGTTAATGAAAAACTCCTTGAAGCACCGCAGATGACCTACTCAATTTATGCTTGGTCTCCAAGAAAATATGCACATGCCTTTAAGAGGTTTTGAACATTAGATATGGGTATTAAGGCCTCAACATGGTAAAGGAATGAAATACAAGGCTCGATCCCTAAATAATATTTTTAGCATCGATGGATACACATGTGCCTTACTCATTATCCCTCTATGCCTTACTCACTAGCCCTCCCTGCCTTTGTA
>LPNX010659977.1:212956-229709 GCA_001517045.1 Pseudotsuga menziesii | reverse complement strand
GATTGTGTGGGAGAGAGGGGGGGGAGGTGTGAGAAACAATGAGAGAGGGGGGAGGGGGATAAATAGAGAGAAAGTGATGTAGGAACGGATAGTGAGGGAGGTATAAATAAGTTGGAGAGAGGTTTTCATATATGGGGAGTGAGGGAGGGACACATACACACATAGATATATATATAGAGAGGGGGAGGTTGTGAAGGATAGAAGGGGGAAAGACACACACACACATACACACAGAGATAGTAAGAAATGGAAATACAAAGGTAGGGAGGGCTAGTGAGTAAGGCATAGAGGGATAGTGAGTAAGGCACATGTGTATCCATCGATGCTAAAAATATTATTTAGGGATCGAGCCTTGTATTTCCTCCCTTTACCATGTTGAGGCCTTAATACCCATATCTAATGCTCAAAACCTCTTAAAGGCATGTGCATATTTTCTTGGAGACCAAGCATAAATTGAGTAGGTCATATGTGGTGCTTCAAGGATTTTTTCATTAACATGGGTGCCTCAAATATTCCATTATGGCCTAAGGAACGAGCATATCCCCTCATTCATGTCTCATAGGTCCCAAACCTGCAGCTCAAACCACCTAATTATACTAACATCCATATTCATATTCCAAATATATCTCTGATATGCCATGTGTGATTTTTTAAGGCATCCTTCCTATCCCTAGATGCCTAGAATCTTTAGTTAGGTCCTAAGGCCATAGTTTGCTCCCCTGACCATGTCCATGGCCTTGAGATGCATACCTAGATCTCAACAAATGATGATTGCATGCATATCCCGATTAAGATTCAAATGATTCACTTTTAATATCATGTGTGGTGGTTGGAGACATCAATTTTGGCCCTAAATGGTTAACAACTTCCTTTAAGGCCTAAGGACCAAGTTTTTCCCCCTACCCATGTGAAGGGGCCTAATAATTGTACTTAGTGCTAAAAATGTTCTAATGGAACTAGTATCCCCATTTCAAGGTAAATGAAACCATGGAAAGATCTATTGAGGTTGTTCAACAAATCATTCTTGGCTCTAGATGGATAGAAGCATATTCTAGGGGTTAAGGCCTAGGTTTCCTCCCTTATTATGTCTAAGGTCCCAAGACCCATATATAGTACTTAGAAACCCCTAATGGTTCCCATATCCCCATCCAAAACAAAACTATCAGTATGAGAGGTCATCTATGGTGATTCAAAGTGCCATTCATGGACCTTGAGCCCTAAAAGTTGTTTTAGAACGTAAAATTAAAGCTTTATGTACCAACCATAATTAACACCTTATCCTCCATATCTAATGCTAAAAATATCCTAATCATGGCCAATCCCAACTTAAAGGTTGAGGATACCCTTAAGAGATCATGTGTGTTTGTTAGAGGTGTTGTTATTGGCACTATATGTCTATAGGATTCTTTTAGGCCTTAAGGACTAGGTTTCCTCCCTCAACCATGTCTACGGATATGTTTCTAGTGCTAGGAGAATTCTACTGCATTTCATATTCTCTCTTAGATGCAAAATATCACATACGGAGGTCCTATGTGCAGGTTCGATTCCTTGATCATGGACCTCAAGCCTTAAAAACTACCTTTAGGGAATAAATATTGAGTTTCCTCCCTCGAGCATGGTCAAGGGACTATGACCCATACATAGTCCTTAAAACATCCCGATGGTGTCCATATTACAACACAAAGAAATATTATGCTCTTGGGAGGTTAGGCATGGTTCTTTGAGATGTTTTTCTTGATGATGTTAAAATATTACTATAGGTCCTAAGTCTTGATGACTTAAACTACTGTTTTTATTCATTTCCCTAGCCATGCACTAAAACCATTTTTTGTGGTTCTCCATAATGCGTGCATATTTTGCTTCTCTAAAATGCATGCATGTTTTGCTTCTCCAAAATGCGTGCACGTTTTGCTTCTCCATAATGTGTGCGCGTTTTGCTTCTCCAAAATGCGTGCACGTTTTGATTCTCCATAATGTGTGCGCTTTTTGCTTCTCCATAATACGTGTGTTTTGTAACTATAAAATGCATGCACGTTTTGTAACTATAAAACGGGTGCGTGTTTTGCCTAGCCTAACTTACGTGTCATATGGCATGTCAGGATCGAGATTAACCAAACCAAGCATTACATAACGTGAGCACTTTGTGTTTTTATGTATCATGAGCGTGTTTCCGAAAAATAGGATTGCATCTAAAAGGTCCCTCGACTTCTTGCATACACCCTTATATAAAAGGTCAAATATTTTAAATAACTTGTTTTAAGAATTTTTATTTTTATATATACCAAAGTGAAAAATATTTTTTTATAAAACTGAAAAATAAAATATAATTTATATATTTGATTATATAAGAAATCAAATATTTTAAATAATTTATTTTTGTATATATGACTAAGTGAAAAAAATATTTTTAAAATTTGAAAAAACAAACATACAATTCATAATTTATTTTATATTTGATTATATAACAAATCAAGCATTTTAAATAATATGTTTTAAAAATTGAAAAATTTTAATAAACATTTTCGGAAATCTTTGATAATCTACTTAATTTATATATTTGATTATATAAAAAATCAAGAATTTAACCTGTTTTAACCATTCTTAATAAACCTTCTTCAAGTTCTTTGGCAATTTACTTAACGTTGTGTTGAAGGTCTTCACAAAATATCATATATATTTTACTATCAATTTTTTTTAAAGGATTCTTAAAATTTCTCTTTCTGAAACAAAGTTTACTTGCTTATTGGGTGAAACTATGATGTATTTTTTAACAAAGTTTACTTGCTTATGGGGTGAAACTATGATGATTATCTGTTATTCTTTTGGAAGAAACACAATGCAAATGAGGATCTGTTATTCTTTTGTAGGTTTCCATCCAAATACCACCAAAAAAAAAATTAATAAAATGAAGCCAAAACCTTGGGATGTTATCCTTGAAGAGTTAAAATGTGCTTGACATGTTCACCAACATGCCACTTTTCCTCTCCTAACATGAGCACTCTTTCTTAGATGACTTGCAAGGCTTCTTGGAGTGGTGTGACCTAGAGATGCATGGACAAAGAGCATCAAATGCAGAGTGCTCCTCTTCTTAAATGATACCACATGTGAGCAAAGGGCCACTTCATGCGGAGTTGATTGGATGAATTGTAACTTGAAGAAAACCTTGCTTGGAGTGTTTATACTTGTCTTTATGCAAGAAAGGAAGGTGCTAGGGTTTGTGAAAGACATAACCTAGAAGATACTTGAAGGGTTGGGGTTTTTTAAAGAAAAAACCTAGAGGATAATTGAAGTGCTAGGGTTTGATTCCATATGAGAAGGACTTAGGGTTTTGATAGTGGTTCCAACCTCATCAACAATCACATGGAGAGCAGGAATTCAGTAGACAACACTTTTTTATGAATGCAGGATTGGCAGATTGTAGCTTTTTCCTTGGATTCTATCATGTATGAGAATATGGGAATGGCATTGAATAAGAAGCACGAAGCCCTCCATGTAAACCGATATCAATGGTGTTGATTGTTGAACTCCTCATTCACAGGCTTAGAAAAACTGTATCTTTCACTTGAGCCAAAATCCATTATTAGGCATGTCATGGTTTTTTTACAATATTTTTAAGGCTTGGACATAACAGCTCTGTAATTTACACTTACAACCAATGCACAGAGCTCAAAAATATACTACATCAATTCCATTATATATGTGCCTCAAATTATAACATTAAAGTTGAATATATCCAATAAAGAGACAAGATTCCATTGAATAATCATTCCATGCATTGCACAATTCATTCCTGATATTATCAAGTCTTAAGAGGACAAACATATCACTCTTCATAGCCCTCCTATTATGGCTAATAAACACTATATTAGCAAAAGTATTTTTTAGGTAGGAAAAGAAAAAAATAGTACATGACAACCACCTTATAATGCAAAATGATAGCCTTGAATATCCCAAAATCTAGCTCCAAATCTGCAAATAGGTTTGGGGATTAACTTATGGAGCTAGAAGGGAACCTTGTGTTATCTTGTTGAGCACCCAACAATATCTTTGAAATCAAAAGAGATCAGTGTTTGGAGTAGGCAGATTAGTTAGGTTGTACTTTCATTGTTTCACACATTAATTCCCCTAAGTTTAAGTGAGACCTAAAAAATAACTAAAATTTATAGGACCATTTGCAAAACACAGCAATCTATTGTTTCATTCTCACTTTTACTTTCAAAGCATTGTTGTTTAAGATTCTTTATTTTTCAAGAGCATGATATTTCAAATTCCAAATTTACAATTGCAATCAAGCACATGTTCATTGTTTATTGATTTTGTAGAAGGTTCATTTTAGCATTGTGAATGTAAATATTGGCTACTCAATTGATTTAAAGTTTAATTTCATAGAGTGTGACTCCATATCCCAAATAGAGTAGGAACTGGTTTTGTAAATTATTATTTCTTTCTTGTAACTGTATTTGATTTATTTTCAAAACAAGGTTCGCCTGTCATTGAAAAATCTTTTCATTTTTGCACGATTGCTTGTTATTGAATTTAAGTAAACCTTAATCAATTTTAACTCCTAATTAAAACAAAACCTTCAAAAACTTAGTAAATAGGGACCACCCCGCTAGACCTTTGGGAGTTGGTTCTAAACGAAGGAGTTAGGAATCGAGGTGACAGTGTGTTCCAAACTCATAGTTTCCCCTCAAGAACAAACCTAGCGGTTGGGAGACTTTTCTACAGTGAAGTATGTTTTAGGCGGTAACAAGCTCAATATCAAGTGCCAACTTGTCAATACATGTGAAAAAGATAGCTCCATGGAATAAGGAGTCCACCAATAAATATAGTGGCATCAAATTAAGTGCAATCCCCTGGACCCTCACCCCACCCACAATACTCAACCAATCTCATGAAGGGGTCAACCCATTTTGTAAGCAATAGAGGGAAACCATGCATCAAAATGTGTCAAGAGAGAAGACTAAGGGGAGAATTCCACACTCCACTAGCAAATGTAATTATATAGTCAAGAGGCCATCCAAGTTCGTTGAAGCAAGGGTTCTCCATGGAAAATGTGTAATGCCACAAAACATGTGCTAGAAAGAAGGGCGCTCCATGCAAGATCAACAATGATTCGTCCATAAGTGTGAACCACATCCAATGAGCTAGAGCACCCCAATAGAAAATCCTCCAGAGTCCAAATACCATATTTAAAATGCAATAATCCTAGTACTTCATAAAAAATGATAATCCATGTCATCAAGATGCCAAATCAAACCAAAATTCTAGGGCACTCCATGAGAACATGATCAATTTGTCATGAGAAAATGACATATGAGTGAATTTCACCATCATTTCCTAGTGTTCTAGCTCAGAGGCATCAAACTCACATAACCACATCAATAACCATACTGTCAAACATTGCATAGGAAATACTTCATCAAGGAGCAATGATTACCAGTTTAAAACTTAGGGAAACCCTAAGTTTATTGGTTCCCATTCCATGAAAGCACAAAGTGTTAGATGAATTCTAAGGAAAGATACTCAAGCATTCCAATATTACCAAAAATAGAGCATGATAAGATCAATACACCAATATATCACCAACTAGGGCATCATCAACCAATCACCAATCACCAACTAGGGCATCATCACAACAGGAACCATAACTCTAGCATCAAGCACCCAAGACATCCTGCAGCTTCATCAACTTGTCAACAAGCTTTGTGATGAAAATCACAAGTGTAGGGCCTCATACAATATGAGGGTTAGGAAACCACAACAGCCTGAATGCAACTCAAGTCCACCCAAAACACCCCATGCTAAAATAAACCATCCCAACAAAGATCCCTATGCCTAACTTCAAAAGTGACTTTAATATTTTTTTTGAGCATCAATACAGACTATGTCAAAGGAAGATAGGGTCTATCTCCTTTAATCTTCAAAAAGCCAAATTTAAGGCCTTGAAAGTTGAACTACATCCTCATTTTCCGCCTCATTATTAGAATATATCCCTAGACCTCTTCAAATGAAGTCTTTGACCTTTTAACACCTATACCAAATATAATAACATCATAATCTAGCCCCAGTAAAATATGGGGTTATTCTTTCATGGTCCATCAAATCAACAGGTAGTTGCCTTAATCTTGGTTAATATCTTCTTTGTAGGGTTTTCATCCTCTATCCTCTAGCAACATGCTCCAAAATACTTTTGAAAATAGGTGTGCACAGTGACACTGAATTTTTTCTATAATCTCATCCATCAAACAGGAAAATGTTGCTCCTATAATCTATTATATATATTTCAAGTTTTATCCATTTGCTAATGTGCTACTATTTTGATTGAAATCCATATATTCTTACAAATGGATTAATAATGATGTTTTTTCCAGTTCCAAGAGGGTTCATAACTTCCAAGTACACATGCTTTTGCAATGGTGGAAGGCCATGAAGGCAGAACATACTAAATCTACGGATGTTCCTCGACGAGGAAGTCAATCAACTAAATTTGGAGAAGATTTCACCCTGTTCAAGACTTTTGAAAATGATTGCTACTCTTCAAGGAACCAAGACTATATTGTGTATCCTAAAGGTGAAAATTTTGTTAGCATAGCCATTTCTACTAGGTACAAGTTGCATTATTTCTTGAATGCATCACTGTTTCTTTCTACTTGCGCCTTTTTTTTTCAACCATACTGGCATACACACTTTCTATATTTAATTTTGAGGAAATGATTTCTGCATATCTCTTTCAAACATATTAATTTTCATAACTAATATGTATGTCTTTAAAATAAGAGTATTGTATTCATCTAAATGCTATAATCAAAGATACAGCCTCTATGACATATTGGACTCTTTCCAATTTGGATGTTGAACAAACAATTTAATGTTGTTTGTAATCCTTGTTTTCTTCTTTGAAGAGTTAGGTGGGTCTCTTTTACTGATACACTTTTTCATTATATTGGTTGACCTGTATTCATTTCTTTACCAAAGTTATCTAAATGGAATTTGAAGGTGTATTTTTTCTTTGATTACTAGGTTTCTTGCTCGTGAATCTTCTTCTAGTGTTTGGATTGACATGTATACGACCCAAAACCATAGTTACCGGAAACAGATGTGTTTTTTCCCTAGTATGTAAATATTCACATTTTTCCAAGTTCCACTGATGTTTGTATTTTCAAAGAGGCAATAGTTGAAAGATAGATGAAAGGAAGAGAACACGCCATGAAGGCTTTCCAAACTTAAATATCTCATTCCTTAACAAATATTATATACATCTAAATTTAGTAGTATAAAATTAGAAACTGAGGATAGTAATAGCTTGTAGCCTAAAACAAACTAATATATCAAAAATACTTTTTCTCTTGTGAGAAGCAGTAACAATAATCAAGTGTCTAAAACTATACAAAAGGTACTTTCAATGGTCATCATCTATAGAATCTTAAAATGAATAATTGTAGTTTAGTAAATTGTGTACATCTTATTTCATCAATATTGCTTGTATTAGATCTATTCAACTGATTTCCTAAATTTTATCTTCAACATAAAGATGTTTCAGATGCTGATGTAGCACTACATAGATTGTTACAATTATACCAAAAGGGATTTACATTCGAATACCCCCACAATGGCCATTTTAGTCCCTTTGCACCAAGAATCTCCCTAAATCTTTCAAATATGTTCTTTCTTAATGTTATAGTGAAAACTTTTTCTAGGCAATCTTGAGAGATTTAATAGTTGTTTGATGTGGTGATGATTAACCTCAATGTGCTTGGTCTCAATATGAAATCATTTATCCTTTAATTTGGATAAAAATTTGGATTATTTTTAAAGAGAGGTGTGGTCTAAGTTGAGTCTAGTATCTAGGCTCAAGTCCCTAATAATCCTCTAATCCATATGTCTTCACTAGACGCACTTGTTGCTGCATTGTACCACTTTTCTTGGAGGATGATGCAATGGTTGGCTGCATTTTGCTAGCCCATGAAATCACCCTCGATCCCATGCTGAATAAATAACTTGTGGTAAATTTCATTTCATCTATGCCACCTGCTTAGTCTGAATTTGTGCAATTGATCAACTTAAAGTTATCATTGTGCAAATACTAAGACTATAATGAAAATTGCAATGAATAGCTCTCGGGAAAACCAAAAATCTTGAATCTTGTTACAATGTCGAAAACATAACCTGAATGTACACTAGTTGTGGTAAGGTATATGAATCATGAGACTCTTTATTAACTGTATATCTGTAACATCCAGCTTTTAACCAATCGAATGCACTAAGCTATAATATTATATTAGTTATAATATTATATTAATTAAATATTTTAATGGTGTAGTTATTTGGACCGGTGTCACATTTGGAGGTATGAGTTGATTTGTAATGACACCATAATACACACACACACACACACAGATATATGTGTGTGTGTGTGTGTGTGTGTGAATTGATTTGTAAATATTCCTAGCTGAGAGCTCTAGGAAATGGCTTGACTAGATAATGGTTAAGATTTCAATTTATGGGCTTGGTTGTGGTGTTATGTTTAAATGTTGTAAAACCAAAGCACAATAGATAATATAATAACCACCAAAATGCAAGAGCGCAAGGGGGTTATGAGTCCACAAAAGGCAAAGAGGAAAGGGGATCCATGGGAGTATTTTTTTTCCTCGTGTAATTTGTTGAAATGTTACCTTTTTTCCATGCCTTATTAAAATCTCTCTAACCTACCTTGATCATATGTCCAAGACAAAAGCCATAATGTTTCTTGGAAGGCATGTACGGGGAAATATATAACATGTATTTTTTCTGGAGAGCTTTCTTATTCCATTATCCTCTATCCTGGAATGAAGCTATATGTTCTTTGATGGCTATCATTTCCTGTCTCCAGCAAAAGAAATCCATGAACTTGAAAGAGGCAACCGGTTGTTAAAAGTTTAACTTTCGAGAATCCCTCAAACTGTGCAAAAGAAATTTAAGGGTGAAAATAATGAACTCGGCTAACCCTCATTCTTCACATTAAAAAATATATAAAAGGAAATAAAAACTCTTGCAAGTCGGCTCAGTAAAATTACTCAGAAAAAACCAGTATAAAGATACTTGATTTCTCCTTCAAAAGGAGTTGAAAAATCTGTTGGCCTATGAGGAATCTCGGGTTGCTCTTCGAGGAAATTCATCGAGCTTGAAAGAGGTTTCCTCGGACCCTAACTTCTGCAACAAAAGATATTTTTGGGGTTATTATCCGTGGTTACTGTAGATAGAAGAATGAAAGAAATTGTTGGGACAGTCTGAGGATTTTTTGATGGTGAAGGACCAGTCAACAAATGACTTGACTAAGCCCGAATTTTATTCTCCCAATGCATTTCCAAACCCCTAAACACTCAGGAAACCCCTATTTCACCCTAGTTCTCCCAATGCATCTCCAAACCCCCAAAAAATAAAAAATAAAATCTATTTTCTCTACGGAGAAGGAGTTAATTCATTTTTTAAATGGCCCTAGTCTACGCAATGCATTTCTTTGAAGTTAAGCAATATTCCTTTTTATGTGTTATGCACATAAAAAAAATTTGAATATTAAGTGTTTTGGTTGATATTTCAACTTACTGAAGACATCTCGGTCTCCTTTTCAGTTGTGGTCTCGATCTCCTCTAGGCATAGAACTAGGTGTAGAAGTATGTGGGTCTCCTCTAGGTGAACAATCACAAGGCTTCGGTAATTTGTGGGTCACCTCCTCTTCTGGCGCATGATAGGTTCATACTTCCTTCTTCTCTGGTTCAGACATCAACTATGTCGTGATTTATCCCTTCTAGTGGACGTTTATCCCTTTATCGTGGCCATTTATCCCAAATCCAAATGAGATCGATGAAAATCCAGATATTACTGACCCTGGTTGAAATGTTTACTAATAAATTTGAATAAATCTTACAAGTTTGGATAATCTAAAATGCTTGAAATTTTAATGACATTCTTAATAGTAAGCTAAAATATAGATGTATTAATGGTTTATTAATAAGGGTATGGGATTATATACTCAACTTGAATTTATTGAGGGTTTTTGAATAATTTTTTTTTGGAGAGGGATTACAAAAACTAAGGTGCAAAGCTTCATAGGCTACCAACTATATATACACTCCACCCACTCTAGCTAGCCATACATAGAACACATAACACAATTTTATTCTTGAAATTAAGAACGTAATATAGTTTGTCTGAAAAATTATACAATGGGCATAAAACAAAATTTTGTGCTTGAAATTATGATCATAACATAATTTGTCTCGCGAATTATCGACATTTTTGATTTTGTTTCATAATATTTGGAAACTTTCTTGCCAACAATTAAATATAATAATGAATTCTAAATAATCAAGTTTAAATGTCTAATTATTATTATTGTCAAAATAAAATATATTCTCATAAAGGAATAATAACATAAAAACCCTAGCAAGCTCCATATCCACTTTATCAAATAAACACCATTGTCAATCAACATTTTTTAATTTTTAATTTTTATACTTCCAATACATAGTCTGCCTTTCAATTTTATAAATTGTTTGAACTAATCCTATGGTTTTGTAAATTGTTTCAAAAATTCCTACGCCTTCTGTTTTTGTAAATTGTTTCAAATAGTCCTATGTCTTAGGGTCGCATTTAACATAATACCAAGAGGGAGGGTACTCATGTTCAATTTAACATAAAGTTCTTTGTTATTTAGTGTGGCAAAGGGTGGACCTTGTTCCGAGTAGTATAGGTCAATAACATTTTTTAGTGACTAATATGTTACATGCAAAATTATTTTTATGTATTCCTAAAATAGTCATTAATCCAAGTAATGTAACCATTTAATTGGATATCTTTACTTTATTTTACATTTTTTCTAAATATATCCATTTAATTGAATATATGTACCTTATCTTACATCTTTATAGAAAAACAAATATTGGCAAGGGTTTGTCATGGGGGTTCTATTCTAATGGCATTGGGCGATTTCTAGGGCCTCATAGGTGTTGGGATCCAGTCCTAGGAATTCCTATGGGACACCTTTGATTCCAGGAGGAGGAATAGCATGGTGGTGAATTTCAAGTAAAAATAAATATGGGCAATTTTAAAGATAATAGAAAATATATACATCTTAATTAAATTATTAATCTTAAATACAACACTTTATTGTTATGTATATGTATTTTAGTAGTTGTTAATTCTTTTCTTCAACTGAACATGTTGCAAAATTCAAATAATATATATCAAGTTCATACAAGTTTCTTACTCACAAAAAAAAACATATATTAATTAAAAATGTGTAATTTTTTGTAGTGTTTTTAAATAAAGGTAGCAAAATATAATAATAAAGCATAAAATGTAAATAAAATTATAAGATTTTTCTTGATTATGATATTCAACTACTACAACCATAATAATATTTGGTCTCATGTATGATGATGATGTCGACGATGATGAAGATGATGATGATGATGATGATGATGATGATGAAGACGAGGGTGATCAACATGATGATGATGATGAAGATGATCATGATGGTGATGATCATGATGATGAAGACGATGATGATGAACATGATGGTGACGATGATCATGATCATGATCATGATGACGATCATGATGATGATGATGATGATGTTGAAGTTTGCTTGCTTCATTGGTATGGGTGAGGAGAGAAGATGAGTTAGAGAAAGACATGAAGTTTGAGACCTATATACTTTTGAACTATGATCCACAAAACCTTTAGAAATGAATCTACCATTCGCAATATCAGAGATTTAAACTTCATTGGGAGAGAAAAAAACCTTCTTAGGAGACCCAGTGTGGGTCATATGGTATACTGACAATATATTATAAACAAGACCTCGGACATACAAGACATTATTGAAGGAACCATGGTCAAAATAAATGCTACCTTTACCCTTAATTTTAGTTTCTAAGTTGTCTCCCAGTGAAACCTTTTTACATTTCGAATAATCAATATATGAGAATACCTTCTTTGTTGAAACCATGTTCCTAGAAGCTCCAGAATCAATGGTAACAGGATGAGATCTTACAGCACTTGCAACAAGGGCATGAACTCTCTCCTTGTATTTGAAACTGGATCCTCCTTCCTTCTTCTTTGCTCCATCATGAAGGGATATGTTGTTTTTCTCTAGGATTTGAATCGACATATCAATAGGCTTCTTCATGCAAGAGCTCTCATGATGAAATCCCTTACCACAGAATGCGCACTTGCTACCTTCACCTTTACCTTTCTTCTTCTGAAATTTCTTCTTCTTAGAGTTTGTGGACTCCTCATGAGACTTGGAATTGTCTCCTTTTTTATTTGGGGGATTCTTATATTTCTTCTTACCTTTAGAATCAACCTTGGAATCTCCAGTAATTAAATCTTGATCTTTGCAAGGTTTGATGGTTCCCATCAAGACCAATTTGTCTTACTCATGAGTCAAGGATTTCATGAAATCTTCCAGTGAAGGAATCTTCTAGTTTTGAAATGT
The DNA here is from genome assembly GCA_001517045.1 of Pseudotsuga menziesii. Lineage (NCBI taxonomy): Eukaryota > Viridiplantae > Streptophyta > Pinopsida > Pinales > Pinaceae > Pseudotsuga > Pseudotsuga menziesii. Next base: position 217,228 of record LPNX010659977.1, on the reverse strand, counting down.
CAACTTGGTGGCCTGGAATGTCAAAAAAAATACTGAGTAGTCAGGGATAATCTTCGAAAGTATGGCCTATACTATTTGTTCATCTTCTTTGTCAATACAACACTGTTTTAGCTGCAAAACCGATGATTTGAATTTGGAAAAGTAGACTTGCAAGGATTCAAAGCTGCTTGGAGTCAGTGAAATCAACTTGTTCTCTATTTGATGACCCCTCATATTATCTATCTTCCCAAATAAAGTTTGAATATTCTCCCATTCTTCATTTGGAGACAACAATCCATCATGATGAAATAGAAGGTCTCTGGAAATGTTGAGACATAAGATACCATACGCCTCATCTATCCTATTATGCAATTTTATCTTCTCATCCATTGCATTAGGCTCTGCTTCAATTTCCATGGTCACTATGCAGAGTAATTTACTCATCACCATAATCTCCATCCTTGCCTTCCTTTCGAAATAGTTGAATGGAGTTAAGATGATTTGTTGAGATTGATCCATTCTTCAGCAACTACACCCTTGACCAGATAGAATGTGCTCCCAATGAGTGATGTCGACCCTGCAAATTCAATTTGAAGAGGATAAAAATCAAGCTACCAAGGATTTTATAGCATGTGGAAATTAATACCAAGCTTATATCAGTTGAACTCACAAAATTGCTTGAAAAATATGCAAGAAACACACAAAAGGAGACTGAATCAGATGAATAAAAAAAACTATTGTTGATATTAATTTATGCCATACATCATTAAATAGATATAAGCTTCTCATCATATAGATACTCCAATAATTTTAAATCTCAAATATTCTATTCGAATCAATACAAACGCAGGCTTACTAAACTAGTTAAAACCCCACATAGGTGCATAAAGAAATATCCAAAATAGTTAATATGCTCACAAATTTGCTGAATGAGTAGGTACAAATGATAAGTGATGGAAAGTGGACTTTATCAATCTTTTAAATGAGGAAAATAAGGGAGGTGATTTGTTGCAAAAAACAAGGAAGACTACCTTAAAACTTCAGAAAAGATAGTGTTATCAGATAAATCTACTCAAGCGGACTCAAGCCAAATCTCCCTAGTCCAAGTGGATTTAGAAAAAATCAAGTACACAATAAAATCTAATTTCCTATGTCAAATAGAAATTCAATTCAACATATAGATCGCTTACCTGCAATATGCAAATCATGTTCTCTCTTTGTTGATCCAAGCTCCAGAACCTTTAGATCTCCGGCTGCAAAACCTTGTAAAGCAAGTGGAAACAAGCAAACCATACATGTGTATCTAAACATGAATTAATCTAAGCTAATAGTTAAGGAAGAAATCTCTAAACATTAGTAACACAATAACATTTATGGAAAGATATTTGTCTTAATGTAATCAATGAGATACATAGAATTATATAGGAGAGAACATCACAACCTAGTCTTAACGCTACAATCTTCCATCCAACAATCCAAGCCAAAGACTCCAAAGCAAGATAGTAAGCCTCCCAAAGGATGATAGGGATCACCTAGAAATTCCACCATCATAATAGGACCATAGTCCTTCCTCTCTTTAAAATGGAGAGGGGTTTAATTTATAAGGCTAAAGGGATAGAGTATGTTGAGGATTAGGAGGAGGATTCTAAGGGACATTCCCCATAGGTTAGGAACCGAATTCTTCCTAACATAAATTATAGGGATAGAAATCCACCTCATACACCTTTGATCAGGTTCTCGAAGCTCTGTTTTTTCCCTCAAAACACCACCAACGCACCTTCCATGAAAGGAAAGAGCATCGTCGATGCACCTAGTAGTGGGAGACAAATCGTCGACAATGGTGCACCTAGAATAAAGGAAAAGAGCACCATCGGTGCACCTATAATGAAGGGAAAGAGTTTCGACCTTCCTAAAGAGGGAAAAAAGGAAAGAACAACCTCACTATAAATCAACTTTATCAGAGAGAAATTTGGGGATTAGGAAAAGCGTTGACACGTGGATCAAGAGGACAATATTTCAGTGTAACAGATAGAAAAGATAGATAAGGAAGGAATGCACACTTACTAAATTAGACAGTTTGTTAGTTGGAAATATCTTATCCATAATCTTTCCAAAGCACTCCAGGAGTCAGTTTTGGAAAGTTTGACCACATAAATGGAATTGGGTACAAACTAGCTAGTGTAGGACCTAGGAAATTAATAAAAAAGATTAATTATTTTATACTAAGTATTGGAATGGGTTTTGATTATTCCAACACTCGTATCCATTTATTCTTCTTCGAGGATTCTTCAAAACATGTGGGTTCTTCATTAATAAGATTTCTCATTACTACCACATAGTTTGAAGGGATTCTTTATCTTTTGCTTCCTTTTGGTGCACCATATCTTTTTGCTTCCTTGATTACATCACGAGCACAAGCTAGTCTTCTTTTTTTTGAGATCATCTTATGGGGTGTTTCAATAAGTCCTTGAGGTTCTTCAAGGTCATGATATTCTTGTATAGGAACTTATTCAATGTCTCTAATTAGTGGTTTGATAACTCATGTGGCTCTAGGAGCCTCCTTCTCTTCTTCACAATCCTCATATGCAAGGATCTTTCTGGATTTGGTGAAGGTTGCATCTTCATCAAATGTAACATCTCTATTGATATTGATCTGGTGGAATCCTGGAATATGAATTCTATAAGATTTTGATTGTTCATTATATCCAACAAATATTCCCTTGTTTCCTGAAGGTTCCAACTTTGATCTTTTCTCTTTTGGAACATGTAGGTATACAGAACAACCAAATATCATTAGGTGGCTTACTTCAGGATTTTCACCAGTGAACATTTATTCTAGGGTTTTGTTTCCAAGAGAACTGTGAGAAATTATATTCTGTACATAGACTTTGGTTCTTATTTCTTATGACCATATATGCATAGGAATATCTTAATCATGGATAATTTATTTGTCTACTTCCATGATGGATCTATTCTTTCTTCCAGCTACTCATTTTTTCTATGGATTATAGGGACCAGTAATCTCTGGGTAAATGAATTAAGGTGCGTAACACTTTTTGGCCAAATTTGGTGATGAAAACCTGATTTTTTACTCATGTGCTAGATAGAAGCCCTCGAAACGCATATATGCCATGTGAATTTCAGCTTATAGTAAAAAAACAAATTGTAGAATATTATGTTGGCTTCCCAATCAATTTTTTTTTTAAATATTCCAATGTCATTTAATGTGTGAAATTTTTCATTTAATGAACCGTGTGACCTGAAAAATTTGAAGAAGTTAATAAGTGGCTCGTGTCCCACCCAAATAATTCAATATTACATTAATAATTTAAAATATATATATATGAGCATGATCTCCACAAAATGCACTGTGGTCTGCATAATTTTTTTGTTAATTTATTTCACAGTATACAATTATTTATTATTTTTCGAAAGGGACCACATCTGATTTCAGCATCATTTTATACACATGTGTGTCCATCCCAGCTTTTTTTCACTGTTTTCAAAAATTGAAAAAAAAAAGATACCCTTTTGAAGAGGACATGTCAATGTGTGGGATGTGCATTTTTAAGAAATTTTTTGATGTGTATTTTTTACATTGCGGATTTTTCTTTGAGCTTCTTTGAATTTGTTGTCAAGTTTGCTAAGTGTAAGTTTTAGAACTAATTAAAAGAAACCATATGAATGCCAAAATGCATGCATGATACCTCAATAGATAGATGATTTGGTGATGAATCTATCGATATGAACTCTACTCAGTTATGTGCCATGAATGACAGGGCTTACACTCCTAGAAGACACAAAGAAACATTGATTTTCCTGTAAGAGGGATAATTCTCTATTTTTCAGGACCTCGATTGAGTTATGGAGCTCGATCGAGGCATTAAAATCTCTCGATATAGTTACCATTAAAACCTTGATCGAGGTCATTATGAAAACCTCGATCGAGCTACGGCCTCAATAGAGGTCCTGTTTTTGTTAAAAATCATACAAAAATGCCCGGGAATGAACTTAAGCATTGATGGCATTAATGCAATTCCAACTACCTTCCTAACCTCATTTCCCACCCAAATTCCTAAATAAATTATATATAAACATAAAACATAAAACATAAACATGTTACTAATTTTATCCTTCACAATTGACTAGCCTATTTGAAACAATGCTTGTGTTCTAATGCAAATTCAGCATTGAATATTGTGTTTACATATTGTTTCAAGTATGAATTTGGATTGTTGATCTTGATCACAATGGGAAGCAAGAAGAATTGGAGTAAAATACCTACTAGGGATC
>LPNX010659977.1:182031-206732 GCA_001517045.1 Pseudotsuga menziesii | reverse complement strand
AACTCTACAACTTAGTTACATACCACATATTTCAATTGCATGTACAATGTGACAAAAAATAAATATATATGAAACACAGATCTATGAACTCACCTCCCTTGAGTCGAGTGTCAGGTTTGGGAGGCTGGGTATCTGCCAAGACCAGCCTTCATTAGGACCCAACTGATGGGAGGCAACCCACTCATCCATAAAAATCATGACAACTTCAATCCCCTCATCTGCAGCTTCCTGTGTCTATATATGTTTCCATGACATGAAAATATTTATATTAATGAATTACAATTTGAACTTGAGAATTACAATTTGAACATGTAAATTATCATCTGAAGATAAATATGCAAACAATTCGAACATAAATAACTAGTACCTCATCGACTGGCGTGTCATAAGTAGGACTCGAGCGGGGATGTGTAGAGTCTTGTGTAATTCCCTTGCCTCTATCCTGTACAATATGAACAAGATAAATTACGAAAGTTAGAAAAAACCAAAGTATTTTGTCTTCAACAATTGAATCATTTAGAAATTCAAATTTAGGATGACAGTTAACACATATCTCATCAATGTGGGCAAAAAAAACTGCAGCAAGACCTCGAACATATGCATCACTGCCAAAAAAGACCTCAAAGAAACTGGGCTCCTGCATGGAGGTATAACAGAAAGCAAAGTATTAGTTAAAAAATGATTCATTTGAGGATACATTACAATCAAGACAATCAAATGATGACAATAAAGATATACCTGTCCCATTGGTCAAGGCCTGTATCTATCATGCAGTCGATAATATGCATCACGGGACATAATAGCATACTACAGTAGAGTGTTGTGATAAAAAAAATGCGGATAATATCATCGACCACCCACTGTAACTTTAAATCTGTAGGTGTAGTGGGTGCTCTGCATCTCTCTTCCTACACAGCCATCATGGTACCATGCATTGTCATGCGTGTTGGCTCTACTAATGCACTCCCATCCTCAATCGCTAGCCGATATAAATCAGCTACATCATCTGTCCTAAGCATGGTCCTGCTAGGGAAACCTACCAAAGACTTTGGCTCTGGTTGAGCTCCAGGGTCTCTCCTAGCCCCAGGATGCGCATGACTGCGTCCCCCACCAGCACCATAGAAGCTCGAGGGTGTGCTGGTGCATTAGAGGAAATTTCAACTCAAAATGAGACTCCTAAGGAAAATTAATAAAATAATAGTTAAAATAATAAAATAATATTTATTAATTTTGGATGAAGAAAAGAAAAAACTACTTTTTTGTTCGTATTTTCAACATATCTCCCTGTCTTTTTACTCAAATTTTGATCAGGAGAGCTCATTGGATGCAGAATTAAATTCCGCATCCAACGAGTACCCACTCGGCATACTTTTGACGGGCCCTACTACCCCAAAAGCAAGAAATACCTGAAATTCAGGTATTTCTTGCTTTTGGGGTAGTGGGGGCCATCAAAAGTATGCCGAGTGGGTACTCATTGGATGTGAAATTTAATTATGCATCCAATGAGTTCTCTCGATCGAAATTTTTGTAAAAACACAGGGAGGTATGTCGAAAATACGAACAAAAAAAATAGTTTTTTTTATGATACCTATCCCCAAATTTATATTAAAAAATTGTTTAAGAGGTGCTCCCTTTTTTAATTTTAAAGCAATTTTATTAGTTAATACATGATGGCATGAAATTTGTATTATTTTTGAAAGGCCCATTTTAAATTGAAATTTCCTCTAATGTAATATGGGTGCATCTTTAGGAATGTTTTGCAAAGTATAGTGGGACCTGGTCATGGTGGGGAAACATGCCCCTCGGTCCAATAAACATGTCATATACATAAGGCACTGCATCCTCTAGCTTAAACTTCTTAAGTCTAAGGAGTTGACCAACATCGCGATCAGGAGGGATATCAAATAATGTTCCCTTAACATCATGGCCAGCTGTTGCATCTCTCACTGCGGCTCAGTTATCAAGACCCATCACTGCGGCCCTTCTTCTCTCACATGTAGTGGCCCAAACAGAACTCAGTGGTTCGATGGACCTGTAGACCTTCAGCAGATTGTCTACTACCTCTAACATCATCCACATCGAACGTGATGTGGGAGAGTGCTCTGAAATGGAGTGGACGTTAAACCGCAAATAATCATGCTGACTGGTAATGTCTTACAGCATGATACGTGTGATCTCATCCTCCCATGGTGCTTCCTCGAGAGGGTCGGGGCCCTGTTGTGCAGCTACGACCCCTGGAAATTAGATGAAAACATAAATGTCAGTCAAAATACATACATCAACTATAGGTGAATTTGGAATCAATATAAATTAAAGGTATTGATAACTGAAAGAAAAATATATATGCATTTAATGTACATGTCTCGTGGGGAACCTACCCATCGACACCAGTAGTATCCTCCTTTCCGCTCACATGCACATAGTGGCTTCCACTCGACTCCCAAGAAGGAGAGCGTGTCGGCATAGGACGCCTAGGAGAACTTGTGAAAATAGAGACACAAGTTTATGATTAAATATACACATGTGAAACAATTTAACTTTTTGTAACTAACAACAAAGAGTACATCATCCTCTAGAGACTTACGAGACCTCTACCGACCTCCAAGGAGAGGAATGGCCACATATCCGCCAGTGCTCTGCCTTTGGAGACCTGAAGAACATCGTCGTGGAGATGCATCTACATGAAATAAGGCATAATAAATGCAGTTAGCATACACTATAAGATAAATGATAAATATTTCAATAGTAAAGATGTATATTTGAGATGATTAATATATCATCACATGGTGCACATTAATAATGGGAGAAGGATCATGAGTGTGAGCACAATCAATAAGGAAATGACACATGCAACGGTTTTTTTCACATATAGTTGAGCTTGATCATTCATGTCATGTGTGTGAATGCAAAAGTGTTCTTGGGACTCATGGTTTTCGCTTAGTTCAAAGCTATAACTTTTCATCCCAATCTAGTAACAGTCTCTAACTTTTCATTTCATTTTTTTTTAAACTTTACCTATACACATAATTTATGTCGATATATTTTTTTTCCACTAGGTACAAGTCAACCATTTCATCAAGGATATCCTGAAAATATACAACAATATGTTCAACATGTCTACCTATCTCGAGTTTTTCCACTAGGTACAAGTCAGTCATGCCATGTGCTTTAGTCTTGTTTTGGCCTACATAGGGAAAGTTGGTTGCTTCTGGATTGTTGTGTGTGGAATGTATGTTTGTTACAAGAGGCTAGATATTCTATGATATTGTCCTAGGTAACTTTGATTCACACTTGAATAACAAGCTTCATGTTTTATTTATTTTTTGTTTTTATTTTTTATTTTTTTTGTTGAAAAAAAAAAACCACAATACTTAGATTTGCGTTTCCTTAAAACAAAAATATATAGTTCCACTTTCTATAAGTTCAAATCAAAACTTATATATTTTATTAATAGTTTCATTTTTTTTTGAAAAATCTTTAAAATCTTTATTTCATTTTCTAAAATTTAAAATTTACATTTATATATTTCATTAACTCTTTCGTAAACATTTAATATATATATAAACTCATTTTTAAAATTATAATTATGTAAATTAATTCATATACATTTTAAAAATATAATTATATTTTTAAATTAATTTGTAAAATTGTAATTATATCATTAACTTTATCTTTACAAATGAAAACTTATACTCCAATTAATAGAATAGGTTAATTATTTCATTTCAACATTTCAAATAAATTTCAAATAAATGTAATTTTAATTTTTTTATGACTTAAAGTCACAACTTATGTATTTAATTAATTCTTTAATTCATTTTTTTAATTAAATTAAAATTCCAGTTTTCCATAATTTAATGTATAAATTTATATATTTTATTAGTAATATTTTTTACTATTATTTTAAAATATTCTAAATTTTTAATTTTTAGTTTTTAAAATGTTGAATATAAATCTATATTTTTTTTTCTAAAAAGTATTAAAAAGATAATTTTATCTTAAATTATGGATTTCTATTAATTTTTTTAATTTAATATTCTTTAAAAAATTTAAATCAAGAATTTCTATTAATTTTTTAATTCAAAAAATACTTCTATATTTTCATAATCTAAAATGAAATCTTATATACTTCATTAATAATGAAATCTTATATAATTCATTAATATTTCCATTTGATTTTCCTTAATAAATCGAAAAATATATAACTACACTTTTTATAAATTAAAATTCAAATTTACACACTTATTTATTATTATTTTTTTCCTTAAAAAAATGGATGATCCACATTTTCTTAATACTTTTGTTTGAGCTACAAAAAATACAAAAATACATAAATACACTTTTCAATAAACTAAAATCAAAACATGTCAACTAATAAGTCAAGACATACATATAATATTTTATTATGAAAAACATATTTATAAGAAATTTAAATATGAATTAATATAATATTTTAATTATAATTATAGTTTATTTTAATTAAATAGTTAATAGTTAAAATATATATACAGACATATATATTTATAACATTTAATTCTGAATATATATCAAAATATTTAAATTAAAATATATATGGGTTGTTTAGATAAATGCTTTCACCGGTTTAAGTTTAAGGTTCATGATTATCTCGCGTCTAGGGTTTGGATTTTTTTCAATCCTCCATGTACTCTCGGAGGATTAAAAAAACTAGGCAACATTTCTACTTTCTCGGCACACATTTCAAAATTAAACCGACAGCATAAACGCTGTCAATTGATAGAAATATTTATACAAATTATAAATTTAAATTTTAAATTTAACAAATTTGAATTTTTTCAATCCTCTGTGTATTCTCGGAGGATTGAAAAAATTCTGGCAGCATTTGTGCTTATCGGGCACACATTTAAAAATTAAACCGGCAGCATAAACGCCACCGGTTGACAAAATATATATAAAACAAAAAAATTAAATTTTAAATAAATAACAAATTTATAAAAATCCAACAGCATTTCTTCTTGCCAGCACACATTTCAAACATAATAGATAAAAAAAACTAACCTAAAAACATCTATAACAATGATTTTTTTCAATTTTAAGCTAACATTTTAAAACTTGAAAAATAAATCCATTTAAATTTTAAAAAACAAGGTTTGGGTGTTATTTCTCTGCTCCAACATCGTGGTGAAAGGTAGGGGTGGTCGTGGCTTGCGTTGCAGCTCAGTCTAGCTCGGTCGAGGTCTGTGGTTGTGTTGTAGCTCGATCGAGGTCGTTTTGTGGAGAAAATAAGAAATTAGGTCATGGCTCCCGCGACCTTTTTTATAATTTTTTTTAACAGGGACCTCGATCGAGGTCGTAGCTCAATCGAGTTTAGGAGCTTGATTGAGGTCAGGAGCTCGATCGAGGTCAGGAGATCGATCGAGGTTTTATTCAACCCTCAATTAAGCTATTAGTAAACCCTCGATCGAGGTCTTAACACCTTGATCGAGGGTTTATCAAAATCCCAATTGAGGGTTTAATAAAACCTTGATCAAGCATTTGTTAAACCCTCGATTGAGGTGTTAAGACCTCAATCGAGGGTACCTTTTTTGCATCTTTTTTGAAATTTCCTTGCCAAAAATTGTAACCCACCTCCATGGATGCACCCATCCCTATTAATCCCAACTTATCTATAGAAGTTCTTGAAATCATTTGAAGTGAATTCTCCTCCATTAATCGATCTTAAGATCTTGATCTTCTTTTCAGATAGATTCTCCACAAGAACCTAAAATTCCTTGAATTTTACAAATACTTCATATTTCCTTTTAATAAGTATATCCAAGTCTTACGAGCGTAATAATCAATAAAGGAGACATAATATTCATTCCCTCTTAAGGAAGTGGCTGACATCGGTCCACACACATCTGAGTGTACAATGTCCAAGATCCCCTTTGCTTTGCTATTACTGCTTGGAAATGGATTCTTTGTGTTCTTTTCTTGAGCACATCCTTTACATACTCCTTCATGGTCAATCTGGATCTTTGGTAGACCTATGACTACCTTGATCACAATTTGTAATGTTGTGTAGTTTACATGAGAAAGTCTTATATGCCATAATTCACATGGACTAATAGCACTAGTTGTAAGAGCTAAATATATGTGTCTTTTCAATTTGTATTGTCCTCCTTCTTCATCACCGATTACAATAGAATTATCTATTGTTTTCCCTTTCGACCAGATAAGGACGTCACCATCTACAAAGTACACTCTAAACCCTTTGTTATCTAGAGCTGAGATGGAATGAATATTCTTCTTTAAACATGGAACATATAAGACTTCTTTCATCTTCACGAGATTTCCGATTCTTAATTTGTAATATGCTTCTCCCATTCCTTTGATGGGGCATTGATAGTCATCTCCAAGTTGTACCTTGTGAGAATATTCTTTTTGGGTAAGACAAGAGAGTGAATCCTTATGTCCTATCATATGTTTCGAAGCACCACTATCTATAAGCCAAGTGTCACTTCCATGAGTGATTTCTCCTGTGAGAGATGAAATTAGGACATACTCTTCACTAGAGTCTTCACTCTATGTAATCCTATCCTTGTTTGATTCATTTTCTCCAGTTGCATGGGCATGTTACTTCCAGTTCTTCTTCTTAGAATGATCTTTGTTAAGAGGACAATATCTAGCAATGTGTCCCATATTATGACATGAGTAACATTCAAAAGATGTGTAATCCCTTCTAGATTTATTCTTGGATTTAGGTGATCTCTTGGGAGATGAAACTTGACTCTTCCTTTTGAATCTTCTATTCTTGGTGAGTGTAGATAGATCCTGATCTTCATGGTCATTTATCTTCTCTTCTTTGTTGATTATCCTTCCTTCTTCTTGTACACATTATTCCCATAGTTTTCTGAATTTGATTAGTTTTGTTCTAGCACATATTCCTCTAATGAAGGAATCCCATTCTCTAGGGAGACCATTCAGAGTGGTCATCACCACTTATTCTTCTTCAACCATATCACCAATGGCTTCCAACTTTTCTTTGATCTGATATACTCTAGAGAAATATGATTATATGGTTTCTGACTTCTGTATCTTTACACCTTGAGTTGGTTCCTCCTTGTTATTCTATTGATGTTCTTACCTTCAAACATATTAGTTAGTGCATCAAGCATTTATTTAGGAGTGTTCTTTGAAGATAGTCGGGAGATCAATTGATCCTTGATAGAGTTAAAGCTATGATCCTTTTCACTTTGATCATATCATTTTTGTGTTTTTCCTTTGTCTCTTCTCCTTCTGGATCCTTGACATCTTCCTTGATAAAGTCGTCTAGGTCATGTTCTTCAAGGATGAGCATGATTCTGTACTTCCATGCTTTGAAGTTCTCTGCTCCCTAAATATTTTCATCAAGATTGATACTATTTATCATCCTCAAAGAAAGAGAAGATCAAATGGAAATATAGGAGATAGTGCTTACCAATTTGAGGACCTTTTTATGGAACCAACTTCAGGATGACCTAGGGTTTGGCTAAAAAACCCTAATTTTCCAACTGTGATCACTTGTGAATTTGAGAGGAGGAAAATATGTGCCTTCCCAAGGCAAGCTAGACTGTATCTTGATTTTATGGAATCTGAGGAGAGAATCTTGAAAAACCTAATGCCCTAGTTTCTTTTGACACAGTGTTAGGTCAAAAAGTGAAAATCCTCGAAATGAAAAATTGCATCAACAGAAAGATGTGCCCTCCTAGGGAGAGTTGAGTGGACCTTATTTTTCAGTTGATCTTTGGAGGGAGGTATCCATATAGTAAACCCTATATTGTCGTATTTCCTGATGAGCTGTTGCATAATGTCTTCTTTTAGGTTAGTTATGATACCATGTTAATATTTTAAAAGTTGTTGTACCAAAACAAATGGATCTTTGAAATAATAAAAAGAAAAATAGAACAAAAGATAACAAATAGATTTATTCTGGGAAACTACGTAGGGAAAAACCTAACAAAATTTCCTCTATATAGAATTCACCCAAGAACAATGTAACACTCAATAACAAGACTAGACTTCTTCCTCTCCTTTAACAGTTTTCACCATAGAATTCCATCAAAGATGATGACAATATCTCCCTCTATGGTTGTTTGTTTTTTCCAAATGCAACATACCAATATCGTAGTCACCACTCTGGATGTTGTCCACATCCTCAAATACCTTAATGATCATTCTGAGCATAACATGGTGTTTAGTATGAATTATTATTGTTATATCATTCCAAAACCACCCACAAGTGAGCATGGTCATTTTCCTACTCCCCTTTTATACTCTTAGAAAACATCATTGTAAGACAAATATCTACTCTACTTAGCGAATCATTAAAAAGAAAAACACAACCAATTGGGTGCTCCTTTTGTTCCCCCAATATGATAATTCTTTGAAGGAAGTAATCAATCAAAACAAATATGCAACTATCACAAAGGAATTTTCCCTAAGGGACTTGAAAAAACGTAATGTGATGGATACCCAAGGTCACCATATTGTTGACTAAAATGAGGACATACGTGGCACACTATGAGGGGATTTCAACACCTATTTAGGAGCCCCATTAGGTACCCTCAATGTTAAAAATATCAAGTGATGATTTTAATATAGGATGGGATCCAAGCCATGGAATTGTTAATAATTTCTCTATCAGTTCCCACATGAATAGGTAACCACATACTCACTAATCATTAAGTACTAAACATGTTGGTACATTGTTTAGTGGTACAACAATAGAATATCATAGGAGTCTAAGGTGTAACATTGTTTAATGGTCCAACAATAGAAGCTTGTAAGAGTCCAAGTTGTTACATTGTTTAGTGGTCCAACAACAACTGCTTCATATTGTTATTTTGACATTAAGAGCCTCGTTATTTTGACATTAAGAGCCTCTACATAGGATACAAATGTCCCACTTCTCTTTTGTAGAAGCTTGAACAGTCAACTTCAAGGGATTATCACCAATAATAAAATTCCTACCAAGTACATAAACCTAATTCTTCATATCTATTTAGAAAGCACCAACGTTTAGGAATTTCCATTTGATAACATTTGGCTAAGAGAACCAACTAAATGTCACTCAATTCATGAATTCCTTCTTTCAAATTATATCTTCATGCAACATATTTTGGTGACAACCTTACTTCTAACTCAACAAAATTTGACATTGAATACAAATGAAGCCTGTGAAATTGGACTTTGCAAGCCATCCTTCACTATGAAACCTTAGTAAATGACTAACTAGGAGAATTACCTCAATTTGTAAGGAACCCAGATTGAACACAACTTTTTCAATTTAGAAAAATGACTATTCACGGGCTTATCAAATTTGCATAACATAATAGACAAATTTAAGATGATCTCCCGACAGCAGTAGTCTCTCTCTCTAATCCAAGCAACCTCTCTCTCACTCATGCACCCTAATGAGTGAGTGTGTGTGTGATAAATAGAGAGGCTCACTGTCTATTTATATTCTTTCCTTCACTTGAAACCCACTCCAACATGTCAGCCTCACTTAACAATTACTTACTAGAGCCGACATCTCTAGGAGTGTCTAATAACCCTAGTGCCCCACAACTTGTGGGGACTTTGCCTCCTCCGATCAACAAGGAGGGTTATCCTTAACACAACGGTGGGGACCATTGCCCCGACTTATAATGACTCACCTAGGGTTGAATTCTCTAGGATAGTTTAATAACCCTAGGGCCCCACAACTGTGGAGACTTTAACCCTTGACCAATAGGAGGGTTACCCACAATGAATTGACATGAGTTGTTTACATTATAGAACCTCCCAATGGGAACATTGGGGCATGACATGACTCAATTACATTACAAACACTTCCCAGAATAAACATTGGGGTACAATACATAAGATATACAAGTGAATACATTCCCAAGTTACAATTACATCAACACTCCTTGCTTCGAGGGCCAACTTTCCTTGGAAGACTCAAAAATACATTTTAATAATACTTTGGTGGGTACTACTAACCTGAATTACAACAAAGGATTTAGCTCAAGAATTTACATGAATAATTACATCAATGACATCCCTAACCAGAGGAAGAACGTCTTCGAAATAGGTAATAAAAATAATAATACAAAATAGAATATCTTCCGCAGTTAAATTTCTTTAATAGTTTTCACCATAGAATTCCATCAAAGATTATGACAATATCTCCCTCTATGGTTGTTGGTTTTTCCCAAATGCAACATACCAATATCGTAGTCACCACTCTGGATGTTTTCCACATCCTCAAATATTTTAATGATCATTATGAGCATAACATGGTGTTTAGTATGAATTATTATTGTTATATCATTCCAAAACCACCCACAAGTGAGCAGGGTCATTTTGCCACTCCCATTTTATACTCTTAGAAAACATCATTGTAAGACAAATATCTACTCTACTTAGTGAATCATTAAAAACAAAAACACAACCAATTGGGTACTCCTTTTTTTCCCCAATATGATAATTCTTTGAAGGAAGTAATCAATCAGAACGAAAATGCAACTATCACAAAGGAATTTTCCCTAAGGTACTTGAAAAAACGTAATGTGATGGACACCCAAGGTCACCATATTGTTGACTAAAATGAGGACATACGTGACACACTATGAGGGGATTTCAACACCTATTCAGGAGCCCCATTAGGTACCCTCAATGTTAAAAATATCAAGTGATGATTTTAATATAGGATGGGATCCAAGACATGGAATTGTTAATAATATTTATATCAGTTCCCACATGAATAGGTAACCACATACTCACTAATCATTGAGTACTAAACATATTGGTACATTGTTTAGTGGTACAACAATAGAATATCATAGGAGTCTAAGGTGTAACATTGTTTAATGGTCCAACAATAGAAGCTTGTAAGAGTCCAAGCTATTACATTGTTTAGTGGTCCAACAACAAGTGCTTCATATTGTTATTTTGACACTAAGAGCCTCTACATAGGATAAAAATGTCCCACTTCTGTTTTGTAGAAGCTTAAACAATTACCTTGAAGGGATTATCACCAATAATACAATTCCTATCAAGTACATAAACCTAATTCTTCATATCTATTTAGAAAGCACCAACGTTTAGGACTTTCCATTTGATAACATTTGGCTAAGAGAACCAACTAAAAGTCACTCAATTCATGAATTCCTTCTTTCAAATTATATCTTCATGCAACAGATTTTGGTGACAACCTTACTTCTAACTCAACAAAATTTGACATTGAATACAAATGAAGCCCGTGAAATTGGACTTTGCATGCCATCCTTCACTGTGAAACCTTAGGAAATGACTAACTAGGATAATTCCCTCAATTTATAAGGAACCCAGATTGAACACAACTTTTTCAATTTAGAAAAATGACTATTCACAGGCTTATCAAATCTGCATATCATGTACCTCCATATTGGCCTCCTTATTAGGCAATCCATTTTAAATGGATTATCCTCAAGTATTATATTTTGAGATTAGAGATTCCTGATTTATTCCATTTTAAGAAACATTTTTCTCTTCCCAAGAGACACTAGTACTTCTACACTTAATGTTGAAAATCGCATACATAATAGATCCCATTATTTCCCTCATGCACCCTCAATTTTGGTTTAGTTTCCTGGCTAGGTGTCTTGATTGATGAATATTGTCATGTCCAAATTTCAAAATATTCCAAGTCCAAATTGGTGTGTAAGGAAGATCACATCCATGTATGGGACATGGAAATTTCCACACTATCAAAGATGAAATTACCTTCAAATCCCAAATTCCCTTCAAAACAAGGAACTTCAGAATTATGAAATCTCGTGATAATAAAATGATATCACACAACCTAAAAGAGCCTCATATGTTATTTATGTGTGTTCTATTCATGATAATGTAAACAATAATTTGTTTCCATATGGATTTTTGTTGAAGACATCTTATAAACATCTTGACAACAAAAAATTACTCTATTTCTATATCTGTTGGACCTATCCCACCTTCTTCCTTTGGAAAATTTCAAAATTACCTTGCATGATGGGAAGTCCTTCATTACCTCCAAACATAGACCACAACTAATGGCTGAAAGTTTGACTAACTGTAACACCTCGGATTTGACCTAGTTTACATTAAATGCATATGATGTATATATTGTAATTAATCATAGTGTGGAGCTAAAGGAAAAAATGACCACCATGGATTATCGTTTTTATGTTTCGATGATTAAATCGGTGCCAATGGTATCTTGTGCTAGCCGACACATTATAATTTTTGACATCATGTAAATATGCAATTTAATTAAAAACCCACAACCAGCTATGTCAATGCAACAAATAATTAGATGGGTGCATGATTTCCTAAGGATAATGGGGGGGAATATTCAAAACTTTTAGGCCAATGGGGAAAAGCCAAATGTCAAAGGGAGAACCCATAAAAAATGTCAACTACCTTTCTTGTCTTATTCACCCAATCATTTATTACTGCCAGAAGTTGGTTGAGTTGGTTATTGCATGGGATGGGCAAGGTATGACATCCCAAAATTCGAATTTGGGAAGCTATCGGTTTTGGGAAATGCGATTTTGACTTATGGGGCAAGTTATTGCCCAAAAATGCAGCTCATTCCTGGGGGCATTCATTTTTTTGGTCTTCCCCATGATTTTGGAGCTCCTGGCATTCGCCATTCACGTTCTCTGCTGTGTTCTTCATTTTTCCCAGCTGAGAAGTTTTTTTTGTTAATTTTCAGTGGTTGTGATCACTCCTGGGCATTTTTGTGTTCTTTCCACCTCTCCACGGTTGGGGAATTTTGTGTTTCAGAGTCGCACAACCAATGGGGGGAACATAGCCATGAATTTTGGGTTCCGATTGAGTTCGTTTTGGCATCGTTAGGGCCATAAACTAAATGAATCTGGAATTTGAATAGCTACTAAGGGGTTTTTTTTACCCATCTGCAAATTTGTTTTTTGGCTCCCAAGTCGATTTTTATCAATCCCAGATCTGGAAATTGTTGTGTGTGCCTCTGCTGTTTTGGTTGAATTGTTTTTGGAGTGGAAATGGGGTCTGAGCTTGCTTGATAAACCTAGTGTGTGTAGGACCTTCACAGACAATTCTATAGGGTTGACTTTCTTCTCTGCACCCCCTGAATAGCACTAGAAGGGAAGGCGTGGCCCAAGGGACTGCATAGAAAAAAGGGGGATTCTTCCTTGTGTTGGGTGTGTGTGGATGTATTAGAATTCAGTCTAGTTCTTGTGGAGGTGTCCATAGCTCTTGGATTGAGCTCACTAGCTTAGCAGCCAACCTTTCCAGCTCCCTGTTATCCTGATAAACACAACTGTGTTGGCTTACCTGAGTTTTGTGTATCCTTGGCTACGTGTGAGCCTACTAGTTTCCCATTATTCCTTGTGGAATCATGCCTAGCTCGGGGGTGGCAATGTTTTTGAGTGATTTATGAGCACACTGGCCTATGGTTGGGTGGAACGTTGCAGTGACGCAGTTGGTTTCGGGACAAGCTTCCTCTAAGATAAGTATTCTTGTGTTTAAATCCTTGCAACTGTTTGTTTTATAAATCCATATGAACCTGTTAAATGTTGTGAATGAATGAAATTGCTTCCGCTGTTTGATAATCATTTATACATTTGTGTATGTTTAAGTTCAATGCATTTTATTTTATGTTCATGGGGTTAGATTTCCCAAAATGTTAGCATTATCGTCACGTCCGGTAGAAGGGTGGGGACATGACACTAACTTTGTGAAAAAGGGAAGCTGAAAATAACAATAGTGAACATGACTAACTTGACTAATCGCACTCACCCTTGTAGGTTTTCTTGCTATTGGCTAATCCGTGTTATACAACTTCTGGAACTTGTTATTCAATATTTTAAGGGACTAGTCCCACACCTCATAAGGAGAAATACCATCACCAAAATGAATTCCCAAATATCTGATAATGTGCCTCTATCAATCCTTTTCAAACCTCACCAACCCATCAGGACTATACTCATCTCCTATAATACATAAATCTTGTTTATGTTAAATGCTTAAATATTCACAAAAACTATTGAGGCATTCCATGGTTCCTCAACTGATTAGTGTGAGATGGACCAAAAGAAGGGAGTTGTTTGTGAAATGATTATATTGTGATTTATCTCACAACCTGTAGGCATAAGTAAACCTTGAATTTTACCTTCATTTATTAGCAGCCTCTGGTAAAGCATTCTATGGAATATATTACCATATACATACAAGTAAAAACATTAAGGATAGATTTGGAAAATGGTCTTGAGCAAAGAAATTTTATTAGGCAAGAAAGCATTAACAACCATTTTCAAGGTATGTCAAAAATAAAGCTTTAACCATTGCATTAAATTTCAACCCAAGGTCCCAAACCCCTAAGTAGAAAAGCATCTTTGATATAAAGTCCCAATCAGTTCATTTCCATGAAGTCAACATTATGTTTAGATTTGATCTCCCCTATGTATATATCCAGTATCCTCTGGTCAAACAATTTTCAATGCTATCTTCTAGACTTGAAATGGCATTGCTTAGCTAGGATCTTATACGCCACTGTCATCAGCGTAATAAAATACCATCTATTGATCATAAAACACCTCATTCATTTGTAAAATTCCCCATTTTACTATTATAAAACACCTCATTGGATATCATGTCAAAATCATTGCTAATTTAATGCCATATTATCGTAATAACTCACAACATAGGCCATCCACCTGTTGGTGAGAGCCATATTCATATTTGGAGATGTCCTTCTTTATATTGTATATTTCCAATGACCATATCATAGTAGTGGCCACTTTCTTAGATGCCTCCCATGCTGCCAAAACCTATTTTGAAGCATGATAGGGAGAGAAACTAACCTGATCTATAAAGACTGCAGACCCTAAGGAACCTTTCCAAAAACCTATTCTGAAGCATGATATGGAGAGAAACTAACCTCTATAAAGACTACAGACCCCATGGAACCTTGAACAAAAGAAAATATATTCCACTTAGCCAATATCAAATCGCTTTCCACTCAGCCACTATGAAATTGTAATCTCAATCAAGCTTCATGCAAAGATTTGATGATTCTTCATGTGGGTCTTTATAGGATGAATTTAAATAGGGGAAAAATCATCACCATTTTTTTATTTTACTAAATCGTTCCATGTTTTTTCCCATATTTGAACCATTTTGGAAGAAAAAAATTCTTCACCTAACAAATTTGGGGGCTAAAACCACCTAATTCTTAATTTACCATAAAATATGGAGATCAAAATCACTAATGAGACCTCCATTAATGAAAATCAATGGTTGATTCAGCCAAGAAAGTATAAATGTGAATTTTAGGGCAAATGTTTCCATATTCTAGTGAAACAATTGTTCCACGACCTCAAATCGAGGGAGAACTAACTATTCTTCACCCTGTGGTGCAAATGTCAAGGTGAATTAACTGTCATTTTAATCCATTACTGATAAATTAAGACGAACCATTTGATCTTGGCCTTAATTACCGAAAATACGGGGTGAACCCAATATTTTTTCCCTCTCCGAAGGGGTTAGCAATTCAGTTTCTCACCATTATGGGTTTAATAAAGATCGGACTAATGTATTAAATTTAAAAAAAAAAAACTTTTCCATATTAAAAATCCGCCCACAATTATTTTTTAATCCCTACAATTTCTCCTCATAAAGTTTCCTTGAATTGAACTACTTTTAACTTTGATTTTGAGTTGGACACAAACATAAATCTGTTTATTAGACACACACGTTCTTCAGTGGCTTGGGAAATCTGCCACTACCCACTTATACAAGTGAATAAGTGATCTGTTCAAGCTAGCCTTTGATGCAATATATGGACATATATTTCCGGCATTTAGTCCCTTGGATGCTCAACCTAATTTTATTCTTTTATTGGTCAATCTTTGAATGATTCCACACAAAATGAACAAAAATAATTTTTTCTATAGCCATATGACAATAGTTACAGAATTGGTTTCTATAAATCATCGAGTTTATAGGCAAAAATAGCGAGACATTACTCCCAACATATATAAATATTATCGAATTGGGATACCTAACAACAGATGTACCCATAAATTGAGCAACAAAATCTAAAGTTTAAAGTTCTTCGACACCGATTACAATAGAATTATCTATTGTTTTCCCTTTCGACAACATAAGGACGTCACCATCTACAAATTCCACTCTAAACCCTTTGTTATCTAGAGCTGAGATGGAATGAAGATTCTTCTTTAAACTTGGGACATATAAGACTTCTTTCATCTTCACAAGCTTTCCAATTCTTAATTTGTAATATGATTCTCCCATTCCTTTGATGGGGTATTGATAGTCATCTCCAAGTTGTACTTTGTGAGAATATTCTTTTTGGGTAAGAGTCAAGACAAGAGAGTGAATCCTTATGTCCTGTCATATGTTTGGAAGCACTACTATCTATAAGCCAAGTGTCACTTCCATGAGTGATTTCTCCTATGAGAGATGAAATTAGGACATACTCTTAACTAGAGTCTTCATTCTATGTGATCCTATCCTTGTTTGATTCATTTTCTTCAGTTGCATGGGCATGTTACTTCCGGTTTTTCTTCTTAGAATGATCTTTGTTAAGAGGACAATATCTAGCAATGTGTCCCATCTTATGACATGAGTAACATTCAAAAGATGTGTAATCCCTTCTGGATTGATTCTTGGATTTAGGTGATCTTCTGGGGGATGAAACTTGACTCTCCCTTTTGAATCTTCTATTCTTGGTGAGTGTAGATAGAGCACGATATTCATGGTCGTTTATCTTCTCTTCTCTGTTAATTATCCTTCCTTCTTCTTGTACACATTCTTCCCATAGTTTTCTGAATTTAGATAGTTTTCTTCTAGAACATATTCCTCTAATGAAGGAACCCCATTCTCTAGGGATACCATTCAGAGTGGTCATCACCACTTCTTCTTCTTCAACCATATCACCACTGGCTTCCAACTTTTATTTGATCTGAGATACTCTAGAGAAATATGATTATATGGTTTCTGACTTCTGTATCTTGACACCCTTGAGTTGGTTCCTCAAGGTCATTATTCTATTGATGTTCTTACCTTCAAACATATTAGTTAGTGCATCAAGCATTTATTTAGGAGTGTTCTTTGAAGATAGCTGGGAGATCAATCGATCCTTGATAGAGTTAAAGCTATGATCCTTTTCACTTTGATCATATCATTTTTGTGTTTTTTCTTTGTCTCTTCTCCTTCTGGTTCCTTGACATCTTCCTTGATAAAGTCGTCTAGGTCATGTTCTTCAAGGATGAGCATGATTCTGTACTTCCATGCTCTGAACTTCTCTGCTCCCTCAAGATTTTCATCAAGCTCGGTATTGTTTTTCATCCTTAAAGAAAGAGAACATCAAATGGAAATATAGGAGATAGTGCTTACCAGTTTGAGGACCTTTTTCTGGAACCAGCTTCAGGATGACTTAGGGTTTGGCTAGGAAACCCTAATTTTCCAACTGTGATCACTTGTGAATCTGAGAGGAGGAAAATATGTTCCTTCCCAAGAAAAGCTAGAGTGTATCTTGATTTTCTGGAATCTGAGGATAGAATATTGAAAAACCTGATGCCCTAGTTTCTTTTGACACAGTGTTAGGTCAAAAAGTGAAAATCCTCGAAATGAAAAATTGCATCAATAGAAAGATGTGCCCTCCTAGGGAGAGTTGAGTGGACCTTATTTTTTAGTTGATATTTGGAGGGAGGTATCCAGATAGTAAACCCTATATTGTCGTATTTCTGGATGAGCTGTTGCGCAATGTCTTCTTTCATGTTAGCTATGATACCATGTTAATATTTTAAAAGTTGTTGTACCAAAACAAAAGGATCTTTGAAAGAATAAAAAGAAAAAGAGAACAAAAAGATTTATTCTGGGAAACCCCGTAGGGAAAAACCCAACAAAACTTCCTCTATATAGAATTCACCCAAGAACAATGTAACACTCAATAACAAGACTAGACTTCTTCCTCTCCTCCAGATGGAGTGTCTCTTCTCTCTCTAGTGCAACTGCTTGAGTGTTCTACTTGTCCAAATGAGGGAGGCACCTATCCTATTTATATAGGTAAACTAAGAGGCCTAAGAACCCAACCGGGTCGACTTCTCCTTGTTAGATTTTTATCATTCAAGCTAGAATTATGATCTTAGGATCTTTAACTAAGAGAATAACATGCACAACAATAAAACACAAGAGACAAGAGACACAAAGAATTTTCCTCGGGGAAACCATAAAGGAGAAAACCCCGCAACTTCCTCAGAGATAGAATCAACACCAAAAGTAAAACCCAAAAACATAAAGATGATCTCCCGACAACAGTAGTCTCTCTCTTTGATCCTAGCAACTTCTCTCTCACTCATGCGCCCCAATGAGTGAGAGTGTGTGTGATAAATAGAGAGGCTCACTCTCTATTTATATTATTTCATTCACTTGAAACCCACTCCAACATGTCGGCCTCTCTTAACAATTACTTACTAGAGCCGACATCTCTAGGAGTGTCTAATAACCCTAGTGTCCCACAACTTGTGGGGACTTTGCCTCCTCCGATCAACAAGGAGGGTTATCCTTAACACAATGGTGGGGACTATTGCCCCAACTTACAATGACTCACCAAGGGTTGACTTCTCTAGGATATTCTAATAACCCTAGGGCTCCACAACTGTGGGGACTTTAACCCTTGACCAATAGGAGGGTTACCCACAATGAATTGACATGACTTGTTTACATTATAGAACCTCCCAATGGGAACATCGGGGCATGACATGACTCAATTACATTACAAACACTTCCCAGAATAAACATTGGGGTACAATACATAAGATATACAAGTGAATACATTCCGAAGTTACAATTACATCAACACTCCTTGCTTCGAGGTCCAACTTTCCTTGGAAGACTCAAAAATACATTTTAATAATACTTTGGTGGGTACTACTGACCTGAATTACAGCAAAGGATTTAGCTCAAGAATTTACGTGAATAATTACATCAATGACATTCCTAACCAAAGGAACAACATCTCTGAAATGGGTAGTAAAAATAATAATACAAAATAGAATATCTTCCGCAATTAAATTTCTTTAACAGTTTTCACTATAGAATTCCATCAAAGATGATGACAATATCTCCCTCTATGGTTGTTGGTTTTTTCCAAATGCAACATACCAATATCGTAGCCACCACTCTGGATGTTGTCCACATCCTCAAATACCTTAATGATCATTATGAGCATAACATGGTGTTTAGTATGAATTATTATTGTTATATCATTCCAAAACCACCCACAAGTGAGCATGGTCATTTTCCCACTCCCATTTTATACTCTTAGAATACATCATTGTAAGACAAATATCTACTCTACTTAGCGAATCATTGAAAAGAAAAACACAACCAATTGGGTACTCCTTTTGTTCCCCAATATGATATTTCTTTGAAGGAAGTAATCAATCAGAACGAATATGCAACTATCACAAAGGAATTTTCCCTAAGGGACTTGAAAAAACGTAATGTGATGGATACCCAAGGTCACCATATTGTTGACTAAAATGAGGACATATGTGGCACACTATGAGGGGATTTCAACACCTATTTAGGAGCGCCATTAGGTACCCTCAATGTTAAAAATATCAAGGGATGATTTTAATATAGGATGGGATCCAAGCCATGGAATTGTTAATAATTTCTCTATCAGTTCCCACATGAATAGGTAACCACATACTCACTAATCATTGAGTACTAAACATATTGGTACATTTTTTAGTGGTACAACAATAGAATATCATAGGAGTCTAAGGTGTTACATTGTTTAATGGTCCAACAATAGAAGCTTGTAAGAGTCCAAGCTATTACATTGTTTAGTGGTCCAACAACAACTGCTTCATATTGTTATTTTGACATTAAGAGCCTCTACATAGGATACAAATGTCCCACTTTTGTTTTGTAGAAGCTTAAACAGTCAACTTGAAGGGACTATCACCAATAATACAATTCCTACCAAGTACATAAACCTAATTCTTCATATCTGTTTAGAAAGCACCAACGTTTAGGACTTTCCATTTGATAACATTTGGCTAAGAGAACCAACTAAAAGTCACTCAATTCATGAATTCCTTCTTTCAAATTATATCTTCGTGCAACATATTTTGGTGACAACCTTACTTCTAACTCAACAAAATTTGACATTGAATACAAATGAAGCCTGTGAAATTGGACTTTGCAAGCCATCCTTCACTGTGAAACCTTAGAAAATGACTAACTAGGAGAATTCCCTCAATTTGTAAGGAACCCAGATTGAACACAACTTTTTCAATTTAGAAAAATGACTATTCACAGGCTTATCAAATTTGCATATCATGTACCTCCATATTGGCCTCCTTATTAGGCAATCCATTTTAAATAGATTATCCTCAAGTATTATATTTTGAGATCAAATATTCCTTCTTTATTCCATTTTAAGAAACGTTTTTCTCTTCCCAAGAGACACTAGTACTTCTACACTTAATGTTCAAAATCGCATAGATAATAGATCCCATTATTTCCCTTATGCACCCTCAATTTTGGTTTAGTTTCCTGGTTAGGTGTCTTGATTGATGAATATTGTCATGTCCAAATTTCAAAATCTCCCAAGTCCAAATTGGTGTGTAAGGAATATCACATCCATGTATAGGACATGGAAATTTCCACACTATCAAATATGAAATTACCTTCAAATCCCAAATTCCCTTCAAAACTAGGGACTTCAGAATTATGAAATCTCGTGATAATAAAATGATATCACACAACCTAAAAGAGCCTCATATGTTATTTATGTGAGTTCTATTCATGATAATGTAAATAATCAATTGTTTCCATATGGATTTTTGTTGAAGACGTCTTATAAACATTTTGACAACAAAAAAATTCCTCTATTTCTATATCTATTGGACCTATCCCACCTTCTTCCTTTGGAAAATTTCAAAATTACCTTACATGATGGGAAGTCCTTCATTACCTCCAAACATAGACCACAACTAATGGTTGAAAGTTCAACTAACTGTAACACCTCGGCTTTGACCCCGTTTACATTAAATGCATATGGTGTATATATTGTAATTAATCATAGTGTGGAGCGAAAGGAAAAAATGACCACCATGGATTATCATTTTTATGTTTCGGTGATTAAATTGGTACCAATGGTATCTTGTGCTAGCCGACACAATATAATTTTTGAAATCATGTAAATATGCAATTTAATTAAAAACCCAGAACCAGCTATGTCAATGCAACAATAATGAGATGGGGACATGATTTCCTAAGGATAATGGGGGGTAATATTCAAACCTTTGGGGCCAATGGGGAAAATCCAAATGTCAAAGGGAGAACCCATAAAAAATGTCAACTACCTTTCTTGTCTTATTCACCCAATAATTTATTACTGCCAGAAGTTGGTTGAGTTGGTTATTGCATGGGATGGGCAAGGTATGACAACCCAAAATTCAAATTTGGGAAGCTATCAGTTTTGGGAAATGCGATTTTGATTTATGGGGCAAGTTATTGCCCAAAAATGTGGCTCATTCCTGGGGGCATTCATGTTTTTGGTCTTCCCCATGATTTTGGAGCTCCTGGAATTCACCATTCATGTTCTCTGATGTGTTCTTCATTTTTCCCAGCTGGGAAGTGTTTTTTGTTAATGTTCAGTGGTTGTGATCACTCCTGGGCATTTTTGTGTTGTTTCCGCCTCTCCACGGTTGGGGAATTCCATGTTTCAAAGTTGCACAACCAATGGGGGGAACATAGCCATGAATTTTGGATGCCGATTGAGTTCGTTTTGGCATCGTTAGGGCCATAAACAAAATGAATCTAGAATTTGAATTGCTGCTAAGGGGATTTTTTTACCCATGTGCAAATTCATTTTTTGGCTCCCTAGTCAATTTTTATCAATCCCAGATCTGGAAATTGTTGTGTATGCCTCTGTTGTTTTGGTTGAATCATTTTTGGAGTGGAAATGGGGTTTGAGCCTTCTTGATAAACCTAGTGTGTGTAGGAGCCTCATAGACAAAGCTAGAGGGTTGACTTTCTTCTCTGCACCCCCTAAATAGCACTGGAAGGGAAGGCATGGCCCGAGGGACTGCATAGAAAAAAGGGGGATGCTTCCTTGTGTTGGGTGTGTGTGGATGTCTTAGAAGTTAGTCTAGTTCTTGTGGATGTGTCCATAGCTCTTGGATTGAGCTCACTAGCTTAGCAGCCAACCTTTCCAGCTCCCTGTTAGCCTAATAAACACAACTGTGTTGGCTTTCCTGAGTTTTGTGTATCCTTGGCTATGTGTGAGCCTGCTAGTTTCCCCTTATTCCTTGTGGAATCATGCCTAGCTCGGGGGTGGAAATGTTGCTGAGTGATTGATGAGCACACTGGCCTATGGTTGGGTGGAATGTTGCAGTGACGCAGCTGGTTGTGGGACAGCTTCTTCTAAGATAAGTATTCTTGTGTTTAAATCCTTGCAACTGTTTGTTTTATAAATCCATATGAACATGTTAAATGTTGTGAATGAATGAAATTGCTTCCGCTCTTTGATAATCATTTATACATCTGTGTATGTTTAAGTTCAATGCATTTTATTTTATGTTCATGGGGTTAGATTTCCCGGAATGTTAACATTATCGTCGCGTCCGGTAGAAGGGTGGGGACGTGACACTAACTTTGTGAAAAAGGGAAGCTGAAAATAACAATAGTGAACATGACTAACTTGACTAATCGCACTCACCCTTGTAGGTTTTCTTGCTATTGGCTAATCCTTGTTATACAACTTCTGGAACTTGTTATTCAATATTTTAAAGTACTAGTCCCACACCTCATAAGGAGAAATACCATCACCAAAATGAATTCCCAAATATCTGATAATGTGCCTCTATCAATCCTTTTCAAACCTCACCAACCAATCAGGACTATACTCATCTCCTATAATACATAAATACTGTTTATGTTAAATGCTTAAATATTCACAAAACCTATGGAGGCATTCCATGGTTCCTCAACTAATTAGTGTGAGATGGACCAGAAGAAGGGACTTGTTTGTGAAATGATTATATTGTGATTTATCTCACAACCTGTATGCATAAGTAAACCTTGAATTTTACCTTCATTTATTAGTAGCCTCTGGTAAATCATTCTATGGAATATATTACCATATACATACAAGTAAAAACATTAAGGATAGATTTGGAAAATGGTCTTGAGCAAAGAAATTTTATTAGGAAAGAAAGCATTAACAACCATTTTCGAGGTATGTCAAAAATAAATCTTCAACCATTGCATTAAATTTCAACCCAAGGTCCCAAACCCCCAAGCAGATAAACATCTTTGATATAAAGTCCCAATCAGTTCCTTCCCATGTAGTCAACATTATGTTTAGATATGATCTCCCCTATGTATATATTCAGTATCCTCTGGTCAAACAATTTTCAATGCTATCTTCTAGACTTGGAATGGCATTGCTTAGCTAGGATCTTATATGCCACGGTCATCTGCGTAATAAAATACCATCTATTGATCATGTATATGGTTGATGATTTAGAAGTAATTTGGTAAACCATTCATTTGTCAAATTCCCCATTTTACTATTATAAAACACCTCATTGGATATCATGTCAAAATCATTGCTTATTTAATGCCATATTATCGTAATAACTCACAACATAGGCCATCCACAATTCTTCCTATTGGTGAGAGCCATATTCATATTTGGATATGTCCTTATTTATATTGTATATTTCCAATGGCCATATCATAGTAGTGGCCACTTTCTTAGATGCCTCCCATGCTGCCAAAACCTGTTTTGAAGCATGATAGGAAGAGAAACTAACCTCTGTAAAGACTGCAGACCCTAAGGAACCTTTCCAAAAACCTATTCTGAAGCATGATATGGAGATAAACTAACCTCTATAAAGACTGTAGACCCCAAGGAACCTTGAACACATGAAAATATATTCCACTTGGCCAATATCAAATCGCTTTCCACTCAGCCACTATGAAATTGTAATCTAAATCAAGCTACATGCAAATATGCCTAGTCTATAGTTTTTTTCTTTTAAAATGAAATTTGTAAGCCTATATTGTATGGTTCATTAAAATGATTCAATGCCTCTATTCCCTTTTCAACGAAAAAATAAAACAAAACAAAACACATTTCCTTATGTCTAAAGAAAACAAACTCTTAACCAATCACAAGTAATTTTAATATTTTATTTCATAACTAAACTTATATTTAATGTTATACACATTTATTTGTAATAATTGTAAATATTTATTATAAATGTTAAAATAATTAACCCGCTAAAATGCTATGAACTCAATTTGATGTGTAGCTAGCACACTGTGATCATTGGCACTAAAGTAAATATCTATATATTATATTTAGACTCCTTTGTCAAAAATTACAATTTTACATTGTTGAGTGACAGGGGGTCTCTAAATCCATATAGAGTGTTACAATTCACTAAATTTTAACACTATAGAATGGGGTCTTTATATTTCTTATCAAAATTGTAAGTTTCCATTGCTCAATGTTACAATTAACATCACTTGGGTCTCTAAAACCATCTACAATATTACAATTTACTAAAATTTAACACTTTAGATGGATTCAAAGACAATTGACGTTACCCGAGTCTCTAAATATATATACATTTTTTAAAATATATGATTGGATTTATCTC
>LPNX010659977.1:155443-181205 GCA_001517045.1 Pseudotsuga menziesii | reverse complement strand
AATTGTTTTTGACAATATTATTGTTATAATTCATATACAATATCTCGTTTCAAAGACTAAAAAACTATGCCATCAAAGTATATAAATCTCTTTTTATTTATATATATATTACAATTCATTAAATAAAGATATATATTATGTTTTTTTAATCCATGTTTTGAATAACTATTTATGTTTTTGTTTTTAATTTTCAAAATTACTACTTTTAAGTTGTAAGAATTTGTTTAAACGTTTGCTTTCCATGAATGGATATGTTTTGAACATTTTTATGTTCTTTTCACATCTCAAAATTATTAATTTTCAATTCTAAGAAAGTCTTTAAAGTTTTTTTTTTCCATAAAACCAATTGTGAATTAGGGTATGAAACTCTATGTTGATTTGTATTTTGCTTTGTATTCTAATATATGTGAAAGATTACACATACTCTTTGTTAAAAACGTATATACTATCAAAATGCAAAATCAATAAATTTAAAAAATTTACTAACAATTTAACCTAAAACATTAAACAAATGTTGTGAAAGGTAATGGCTTCCTAAAAGATAATGACACAATATTATTTATTTAAATAAGATAGATACTAAAAAAAAAAGTAATTGATTTTTATAATACAAAAATAGATGGCATTTATATAGGACCATGGAATGTTTATCTCATTAAATGGAGTTTTATTGGAATCAATGTAAGTGAATTAATAAGAAAAATAAAATCTTCACATAGTGTGAGCAAAAATTCAAACACATAGTTACACAAGAGTTCACATAGACGTGGTGACTGTAATGGATGCCCAAATTTTGGATACCATTAAAGTTCATTATGAATTAATTAGTAAAATTAATGAGTTAAATAATATGATAAAATTAAATATTTATCTAAATTTAATTTTAGTTTGCAATTATTAATACATTTATTTTGTAATTTCTTATTTATGCTCAAGAGTGATTGGTCATTTAACTTTGTTTTCACAAATCAATTATTTTTTACATTAATTATTAGTAATTGAGTATTTTTAATAATATATTTCAATAAAAAAATTATGAATTAAATAAATAATAATATTATTATTATTATTAGGAAGGATAAAATGACTAGAAATATTGGGAAAAATAAATATTTCAATAAGTTAAATAATTTTATGTGAAAATAATTTCTTATTTCATAGATAAAGGAATCTCAAAAATCTAATTAAATTATTACTAATTTTGATGGGTAAAAATTTAAAGTGGGAAGGTCACAAAAGGTTGATCAATCTCTAGTCCATTTATGAAGTTGAATTAGAGAGTTTGAAAGAAGAATCAGAATCCAATATTATATACAACGAAATGGTTGGTTATTGCCTGATACTTATCCCCTTGAAGCCCTAGATTGGCGATATTTGGAATCCATGAAGACGTTATTGTTGAAGTGAAGACTAAGGTAATTTGGCTTCTCTTTTATAACGATTTGCATTGCTAATTTGCTTATGTTCAAGAAGTATTTAGATTACTGCCCATTTTTATTTTCTTTTTAGAAAATTTGAAGAGTTCTTAACAACGTCTGTTAATTTGTTTTTAAACAAAAAAAATTCATGGAGGGTGGAGATGCCAGATGGGTTGAATTTCGAATTTTTCAGGAAGAGGGAAACAAAGAAAATATGGAGAATACTTGTGCTTGTTCTGTCACCTTGAAGGTACGAGGTTTGGGGCTTAGGGGGCTTTTTTCAGACATCCATTCATTGTTGGGACCCTGGCCATGGTGCGTTCATGCTCAAAGGGGAAGTTTTGGAAATTACAATAGAGGGCATCTACTTTTTTATGGGTTCTCGAGGAGAGGAGCTCCAATGAACCTTAAAGGTGTTGTTCGAGGGGATATTGTCTAGTGAACCATGCCCACAAAATTCAAGGTGTTATAAAACTCATGTTTATGAAGGTAAGGATGGACTATGTGTACATTACGAAAAAAATATGACTATGCTCACTTTGCTACCCTTGTCCTCTTGCTTTTTCCAGAATGCATTTAAAATCTAGGAGTATTGTTTGAACTTTTGTTCGTTTATAGAAATGTTTATCCCCAAATCCGCTATCACATAAAATCACTTCCTTAGAGTCCAATTGGTTTTGAATGGCATCTGTACGTTGCATTACCTGCAGATAATGAGGAGTGTCAAAGGGAAGGAATATAAAGATCCAAGTTTTCGATGATAGAGGTGCATTACCACTTATCAGAGTACGAAATGCTGAACAAAAAGCTAATAGAACACAATAAATGATTCCCTGAATCCACTTGTTATTGAAAATGATACTTTCTATTGAAAAAACGAGTAACACATCTGCCTGTATTATAAATGGAAATCGAGTTACCATTTCTGTGGGAAGAAAATAATAGATTCCTGTAACGTCTCCATACCCCATAATGTAGATTAATTAAAAAAAATTCCTCAAGAACACATGTTCTCCTTCTAAACATCGGGCATGGACATTAACACACACTTCATTCTTCTTTCTCAAACTTAGAAAGCACTGTAACAAACTTTTCTCCCTTTACAGATCCCTTCTGTGACTAGAAACACCATTTCCACATTGGACCTGTTCCTTCCGCACTTCTCCCTCCGCCTTTCGCATTTCTCCCTTTTGACCTCGGAACTTGGACGCCGAGAATTCAAGGGTTCAACGAACTAAATTATCAAGCTTTCACCTTCTTCCTTCCACACTTCCGCTTTTTGCCTTCTGCACCTCGAAACTTGGAAATCAAAAAATCCAAGGCTCAACGAATTGGATTATGAACCTTCCACCTTTCGCAGCTCAAAACTCAAAAATAGGAAAATTCAAAGGCTCATTGAAGTGGATTATCAACCTTCTACCATCCACCTTCCACACTTCCTCTTTCCTCCTTCCACACCTTGGAACTCGGAAAGTAGAAAATTATCTTTTTTCTTTGGAATTCTTCTACGCTTTCGACTTTCGACTTCCGACCTCGGACTTCGGAAATCAAAAAACACACTTCCTTCCTTTTTTTGAACTTCCCTTTCTACCTCCCTCCGTCTACCTTTTGCAGGTGGATCCCAAGGTGTGGAAACACAATGAATCTGCCATGTTCAACTTTTCCTCTTCCGATTTTCACCTTCCGCCTTCCGCAGGCAGATTCCAAGGGGTGGAAACTCAATGATTCTTACCTTACCTTTCTTTTTGGCCCTGTAACAGGATTCTAGCCTCTATGAACTTGGGAAAAAGCATCACAAAGATACCAAGCATGCACATAAGTAAAATGTATAAAACATGCAAGGCATAATAAGAAAATACAGGGACATTCATACACAAGTAACCTCTACTTGATCATCAACAAGAATTCAACATGAACATAGAATTCATAGATAATGCATGGCGTAAAAAATTATAACAGAAATACTTATCTTGATGATTAAGTTGTCCCACAACTAGCTATGTCACTACAACATTCCACCCAACCATATGCCAGTGTGTTCATTAATCTCTCAACACACAACCACCCCGAGATGGGCATGATTCCCACAAGGAACTAGGGAACAACAAACTTACACACAACCAGACAAAAGCACGCACAAATTCAAACCAACCTTCAGTTGGTTTTATCAGACTGTCCAGCCAAGCTAACACCAGTTGGTTTTATCAGGCGGCAGGCTTACAAGCCAACACTGTTGGGTTTATCAGACTATTCACAGTTAAGCCAAAAATTAGTTTAAGCACCAACCAAGCCAACATATGGGTTTATCAGGCAACCATCCAAGCCATCATTCAAGTTGGGTTTATTAGGTTGTCCAGTCAAGGATTTCTCACAGGACCAAACATAATAAGATGCATTGAAGCCAACAGATGGGTTTATCAGGCTACCAACCAATCCATCCTTCAAGTTGGGTTTATTAGGATTCTAAGGCAGTGGGACGGTAGAATGGCTAAGTTGGTGGCTCATTCAAGAGCTAAGGACACCTCCACAAGATCCATCTAGCCTGGAAACCATGACACCTACACACCCAACAGAAGGAGGTATCCCCTTCTCTTCCACACAGTCCCTCAGGCTATGCCTTCCCTTCTGGTGCTCTTCAGGATGTGCAAATTCATTTCACCAGCTACTCTTATATTTTATTGAGGTTCCTTCTACACTAGGTTTATAAATCCCCTTCCTCGTCTCTTCCACTCCTAAGTCTTGTGTATCATTCAGACCCAATCCAAGGTGCACTGCAAAACAAACCACAAGGAAACACAACCACATAGGATTCACTCTTTGATAGAGGAACCCATTGTGGAAATGCCTTTCACGACTCAAGAGATTGAAATTGAACCCTCCGAACCATGAACCCCTGCTCCCTTGCTTGAGAAAGGAAAATACTTGCAAATAACTGGTTCTATGGTCCCAAGAAGTGAACCAACATGACAACGGGGTCGGGGATGGAAAATCAAAGACAAAAAACCACAGTTTTGTATCACAAGTGAACGCACAACGCGCAAGAGAAGTATGGAGATCTCCCATGGTAGAATCCCCTGGACAATGATGAAATGTAATGGAATGGTTCGAATGAATGAGGAGTGATCAAAACCAAAACGCGACCTCCTCTAATGGACTGGGAACACATCACGTGCTTTCTTCCTACAGAAGCAAAAGTGCGGCTTCCCCCAGGCTGCAAGCCTACGCAGACTGCATTCTACCATGCCTTGTGTTGTTCCAAGCATTAATTGCCTCATCCAATTTCTAGAAGGAATTAATGATTGAGAGCAGAGGACAAAAAGGTAGTTGAGGTACATGGGTTTCCCCATTGGAACCTGGTCACATCCTATTGGATCAGGGGGTTTGACTAACTCCCCACCCTATCCCTCGTGGAATCATTCCCTCATCTCTTTAACGTTTGTAGTCCCATAGCTAGTTGTGGTATTTTATTAATTTGCATATTTACATGATATATCAAAATATATACACCGTGCTTGACTTAGCACTATCACCACAAGTATTGTCCTTGATCACCTATACAGAAAACCAGATCAGTGACAAGGCCTTGGCCTTGAGCTCCATGCAATGATCTCAATACAATATATACATCATGTACAATATTAATACCATGGGGTCAAAACTGAGGTATTACAATCCCCTCCCCCTTTAACAACACTATCCTCAGTGCTTAACAAAATTGAACAAAAATTCTACACTGGCACCACCTCAGTGCTCTGCAAAATTGAACAAAAATGGTTGTGCCAATCACATGGCATCCTCCAACTCCCAAGTATCCTCCTCAGGACCGTAGTGCTTCCATTGCACCTTTACCTATCATATGGCTCGATTCTGGAGCATGGTGATCTTCCTGTTGAGGATGTGCAATGGCTTGGTTTGGAACTCCTACTCGAGTTCCACCTAAATCACATCCCAATCAATCACATGGTTAGGGTCATGTACATATTTATTAAGCAAATAAACATGAAAAACATTATTATCTCTAGTGTTAGCAGGCAATGCAAGTCTATATGCAACTAACCCTATTCGTTCAATCACTTCAAACGACCCACAATATCTAGGTGACAACTTGGCACAATTTCCAATGTTCAAAGAACTCTTCTTTTCCCTCAATCTAAGGTAAACAGGATCCCCAACACTAAACCCTCTATCAAACCTATGCTTATCTGCATAGATTTTCTATTTTTCATGGGCTTCCTTCAGATTCATGCCTGATCTTAGCAAACTCCTTCTCCATTTCCTTAAGCAATTCTGGCCCAAGCACAAAGTTGTTCACAGGATTATCCTAGGTCACAGGTGTCCTACACCTTCTCCCATACAAAGATTCATAAGGACTCATCCCCAAGGATTCTTTTTATCCATTATTATAACCAGACTCTACCAAGTGTAGATAATCCTCCCACTTGGATGGTTTGTCCATCACATACATGCGAAGCATGTCTTCCAACACTTGATTCACCCTCTTCGTCTGACCATCAGTCTAAGGATGGTAAGTAGTGCTAAAATTTAGCTTTGTACCCAAATATGCAAACAACCCCTTCCAAAAATTGAAAGTGAACTTGACATCCCTGTCAAAAACTATTTCGTTAGGCAATCCATGCAACTTGAAAATCTCCTTCATGAATATTTTTGCAATGTCATCAATCTTATGTGTGGACTTAACAGGTATAAAATTTGCTTCCTTTGTCAACTTGTCCACCACAACCATGATAGAATCATGTTGTGTCCAAGTCATTGGAAATCCTGTAATAAAATCCATGGAAACAACTTCCAATTTCCATTCTGGAACTAGCAAAGGTTGCAACAAACCTATTGGGTGTCGATGCTCAACCTTCACCTGCTGACATTTCATGCACCTTGAAATATACTCAACAATGTCCTTCTTCATTCCTGGCAAAAATTACTTCTTTCTGGTCGTAGAAATCATCTTTTGATATCCTAGGTGACCAAAATAAGGAGTTTGATGGATCTCATTCATTATAACTCTCCTCAAATCTATTACATTTGGAATATAAATTTTATTTTTATAAGAGGCCCATCTTGAGTCCAATTTATATCCCTCATACCTCTTCTCAATACTTTTCTACTGCAATTTGTCTTTTACCTGCACATACAATTCATCTCCAACAACATGATTAACAATCTGATGTCTCAAGTCAAACTGGAAAACACTAAGAGATTCCAAGTGAATTTCATGCACTTTCTTGCTGAGTGTATCAACCACTTTGTTTTTCTTTCATTTTATGTGTTCGATCTCAAAGTCAAACTCGCATAAAAACTCCAACCATCTATCTTTCCTGGCATTTAGAGTAGGCTGATCAAACAAATATTCTAGACCATAGTGGTCTATCCTCAACTCAAACTTTCTTCCCATTAAGTAATGCCTCCACATGTCGAAAGAATGTACTATGGCTGAAAGTTCCAAATCATGAGTGGCATAGTTCTTCTCTTGATCCTTCAACTTTATTAACTCATATCATACCACGTGGTTGTCTTGCATGAGAATTCCTCCAAGTCCTTGACCACATGCATCAGTACACACCATAAAATACTTTTCTGGGTCTACAATATTCAGAATAGGTGTACCTATGAGAATAGTCTTCAACCGCTGGAAGCTTTCCTCACATATTGGTGTCCATTCAAACTTCATCCCCTTCTTTTGCAAAGAAGTGATTGAATTTGCAACCTTAGAGAATCCCTTAATGAATCTCCTATAATAACCTTCAAGGCTTATAAAATATATTACATCTGTCACATTCCTCAGAGTAGGCCAATTCATAGGGCTCAATCTTATCAGGGTCTACAGATATACCCTCATCTAAGATGATGTGAACCAAATAATGAATCCTATCTTTATAGAAGTCACATTTGCTCAACTTTGCATATAACTTATGCTCCCTGAGCAGTTGCAATGTCAGTCTCAGATGTTCTTCATGCTCTTCCTCATTCTTAGAATAAATGAGGATGTCATCAAGGAATACAGGAACAAACTTGTCTAGATACCTGCTGAAAACACTATTCATAAGCCACATAAATGTAGTGGGTGCATTTGTGAGACCAAATGCTACCACTACAAACTTATAATGTACATACCTTATTCTGAATCCTATCTTATGAATGTCTTCATCCTTGATTCTTACCTAATGGTAACTAGACCTTAAGTCTATCTTGGGAAATACCTTTGCTCCTTTGATTTGATCAAAGATTTCATCAATTCAAGGTAATGGGTATTTATTCTTCATTGTGACTTTGTTCAGCTGTCTTTAATCAATATAAATCCTGAATGTACCATCTTTCTTCTTCACAAATAGAATTGGTGCTCCCTAAGGAGACATGCTCGTCCTAATATACTTCTTTTCCAACAAATATTGCAGCTGCATCTTCAGCTCTAGCATTTCGGGTGTACTCATTCTGTAGGATGTCTTGGATAGTGGTGTTGCTCTTGGTACAAGTTCAATTATGAAATCAATGTCTCTCTTTGGAGGAAGCCTTGGAATCTCACTAGGAAACACATCCCTGAATTCCTGCAACAACTAAAAGTCCTCCAACCTAGGAGTTTTATTCTCTGCTTCCTCCAACACATGGGATGCGTACACTCTGCAACCTTTCCTATAGAACTTCTTCAGCTGTATTGCTGAAATATTCCTAACAAAAATCACCTTTGGAATGCCTCTTACAACCCTTACCCTTAAGTTTCCTTCCTCATCTAAGCACTCAAAAGTCTTGTTGTAACAATCAAGATTTACCCGGTGTGCTTCCAATCAATCCATTCCAATGAGGATATCACCGGGAACCAAGTGGTAGAACATTCATATCTACATAAGTGACCGATCCCTCCATAACTAATGGACACTTTTCTACCATTTCACTGATCTTTCTCTTAGTTCTAGTGGCTAGCTAGACTAACCATGACTTGATATGCTTTAAATTCTTAAAAGCACAAATCTCAACTACTCTAGGAGTAATGTAACTATGAGTAGATCCAGGGTCAATTAAAACATAAACATATTGCTCAAAATCTTACCTGCAACTTCAACCACCATGACTAATGGTCTTCCTGGAGGTCCTCAAGTGCTGCACAGATCCTAGGAAAAATCCCTTCAACTTGACCCACACTTTCTTCTTCTCGAATGTTATGAGCTTTCCTTACATACCCATCCTCAAGTGGGAAATTCCTGCACATGTGGGGTCCTCCACATTTCCAACATTGAAGAGGCTCTTTGTTCTATTGTGGATATCTTGGTTGTTCTCCCATTGCTCTAGCTGACTTACTCACAGATTCGGATGGTTGCTTTTGCTAATTCCTGAAGTTAGAAGGTATGAAACCTTTCTTCCTCTGACCATACTTTTCATTTCTCTTTTCCTTCCAAGCCTTGTGGATATCAAGTTTTCTCTCGCTTTGTTCATAGCAATACTTAGCTTTCCTTTTTGTTTCTTCCAGAGTTCTAGGTTCATAAAACTCAATTCTATCCTTGTAGGACTGAGGTAATCCACTTAGAAAACGTTGGACTTTTACCTTTTCCTCTTTAATGTACCTAACATACCTTAGAATTTCCAAGAACTTGTTGGCATACTCTTCCATGGTCTACTGTCCCAATTTCATCTCATGGAATTCTTTGATCTTATCATCATAATACCTGTCAGAGAAGTATTTCTGCTTGAAGTATTTCTTGAACTATTTCCAAGTGATCCTCCTTTCACTGATCTTCTTTACCTGCCTAAGGTGCTCCCACCAAATGGATGCTCTACAATTCAGGTTGAAGATGGAAACCCTAGCTTTCATATTTCCTGAATCGTCTTGGAACTGAAAAATATTTCCTCGTCCCAAGAAGCCAATATTCAGCTTCTTGTATACTCTTTATCTCTCCATTGAAGGTAGTAAACCTTTCCTTTTTAAACTCATCACTTGAGTTGTTTCTATAACTCCTCTCTCTCTCTTTTCTCTATGAGATGAAGAGATTGATCCCCTGGTGGATCTTTCAGAATCAGAGGACCCACAAGGAGACCTCTTTCTCCTTCTTTTGGTACTGCTCTTACTACCTTCTGGCTTCTCTATACGACGCCTAGAGCCCATCCACTCTTGGATGTCTGTTAAGCTTTGTAACATGGTGGCATTCAGCTGATGCTACTCTTCTTGAGCCAGCATCTCTGCAATATTCTACCATTAGATTTTGTATCATCATTTCCAACACAGACGTTTTCCCCATAGCATCTTCCTCATGCCTATAGGGATTCTGTGCATCATACATTTCCTAGATTCTCATGGCTGAGCCACAACCCACTTTTTCAATCTACACTATGACTCTGCAAAATGTGTTAACAACATCATTTGTTAGCTAATATCAAAATAAAAACCACTTACCCATTGCCCATGGAAGTTTTCTTTGTTTTGCAGCTAACAATATGTTTAAACCATTTACCAACAGCTCTATTAACTATTCAACTACTCGTTCTGTCCCATTTAGGCCCTGCGCTGCAACCAACAAATCCAATACCACAATGTAGTGTACTACAATATTGGTATTAGAGGGTACTGTTATCTCTTTCTGGCCCATCCAGGACCAATGCTGCAACCCACAGCTCTGATAACATAATGTAACATCCCCATACCCCATAATGTGGATTAATTAAAAAAATTTCCTCAAGAACACATGTTCTCCTTCGAAACACTGAGCATGGATGTTAACACACACTTCAACCTTGTTTCTCAGGCATAGAAAGCACTGTAATAACGTTTTCACCCTTCATAGATCCCTTCTGCGACCATTTCTGCATTGGACCTGTTCCTTCCGCACTTCACCCTCCACCTTCCACCTTCCTCCTTTCCAACCTCTGAACTCATAAGCTAAGAACTCAAGGGCTCAATGAAGTGAATTATCAACCTTCTGCCTTTCGCCTTCCGCACTTCCACTTTCCACCTTACACACCTCAAAAATTGAAAATCAAAAAATTCAAAGGCTTCACGAAGTGGATTATCAGCCTTCCTCCTTCCGCCTTCTGCACTTCTTCTTTCCACCTTCCGCACCTTAGAAATCAGAAAATTCAAAGGCTCAATGAAGTGGATTATCAACCTTCTGCCTTCTGCCTTTCGCATTTCCACGTTCCTCCTTCCGCACCTCGAAAATCTAAAAATTATTTTTTTCCTTGGAATTCTTCTGTGCTTCCGACTTCAGCCTTCTAACCTCGTACTTCAAAAATCGGAAAACACACTTCTTACCTTGTTTTCAACTCCTCTTTCTGCCTCCCTCCTTCCGCAGGAAAATCCCAGGGTGCAGAAACACAATGAATATGTCATGTTCAACTTTTCCTCTTATGATTTCCGCCTTCCTCCTTCCACAGATGGATTCCAAGGGGAGGAAACTCAACGATTCTTAACTTAGCTTCATTTTTGGCCCTGTAATAGGATTCTAGCCTCTATGAACTTAGGCAAAAGTATCACAGAGATATTAGGCATGTACATAAGTAAAATACATAAAACATACAAGGCATAATAAGAAAATACAGGGACATTCATACACAAGTAACCTCTACTTGATCATCAACAAACATTCAACATGAAAATAGAAATTCATAGATAATTCGTGGCATAAACAAGTATAAAAAAAATAATTATCTTGATGATTAAACTGTCCTACAACTAGCTATGTCGCTACAATGTTCCACCCAACCATAGGCCAGTGTGTTCATTAATCTCTCAACACACTTCCACCCCTGCGCTGGGCATGATTCCCACAAGGAACTAGGGAACAACAGACTTACACACATCTAGACCAAAGCGCACACACAGTCAAACCAACCTTCAATTGGTTTTATCAGACCGTCTAGCCAAGCCAAAACCAGTTGGGTTTATCAGGCTGCA
Source organism: Pseudotsuga menziesii (assembly GCA_001517045.1). Lineage (NCBI taxonomy): Eukaryota > Viridiplantae > Streptophyta > Pinopsida > Pinales > Pinaceae > Pseudotsuga > Pseudotsuga menziesii. The sequence goes on along the minus strand of LPNX010659977.1, from coordinate 169,892 downwards.
GGCTTACAAACAAACATTGTTGGGTTTATCATACTATTCATAGTTAAGCCAACAATCAGTTTAAGGACCATCCAAGCCAACAAATGGGTTTATCAGGCTACCAGCCAAGCCATCATTCAAGTTGGGTTTATCAGGCTATCCAACCAAGGATTTCTCACAAGGCCAAACACAATAAGACACAACCAATCTAATATATGGGTTTATTAGGCTACCAGCCAATCCATCCTTCAAGTTTGGTTTATCAGGATTCTAAGGAAGTAGAAAGGTAGAATTCCTGAGCTAGTGGTTAATTCAAGAGCTAAGGACACCTCCACAAGATCCATCTGGCCTCAAAACCATGAAACCTACACACCCAACACAAGGAAGCATCCCCTTATCTGCTACATAGTTCCTCGGGTTATGCTTTCCCTTCTAGTGCTCTTCAGGATGTGCAGAGCTGATTCACCAACCAATCTTATCTTTTCTTGAGGCTCCTTCTAAACTGTATTTATCAAGCCCCTTCCTTGTCTCTTCCACTCTTAAGTCTTGTGTACCATTCAGACCCAAACCAGGGTGCACTACACAACAAACCACATGGAAACAAAACCACACATGTTTCACTCTGTGACAGAGGAACCCACTGTAGAAACACCTTATACGACTCAGGAGAGTGAAATCGAATCGTCCAAACCACGAACCCCTGCTCCCTTGCTCAACAAAGTAAAATACTTGCAGATAACTGGTTCTACGATCCTGGGAAGTGAACCAACATGATGACAAGGTAAGGGATGGACAATCACAAACAAAAAACCATGGTTTTGCATCAAAGGTGAACGCAGAGTGTCCAAGAGCAATCTGGAGATCTCCCATGGTAGAATCCCCTAAACAACGGTGAAATGGAATGGAATGGAATGGTTCAAATGAATGAGGAGTGATCAAAACCCAAACATGACCTCCTTTGACAAACTAGGCATGCATCACGTGCTTGCTTCCTTCAAAATAAAAATTACAGCTTCCCCGAGGCTGCAGGTGTGCATAGACTGTAGTCTGCCATGCCTTGCATTTCCCCAGGCATTAACTGCCTCATCTGATTTCTGGAAGGAATTAATGATTGAGGGAAGAGGACAAAAAGGTAGTTGAGGTACATGGGTTCCCCATTGGCACCTGGTCACACCCTATTGGATTAGGGGGTTTGACTAACTCCCCACCCTGTCCATTATGGAATCATGCCCCCATCTCTTTAACGTTTGCAGTCCCATAGCTAATTGTAGTACTTTATTAATTTGCATAGTTACATGATATGTCAAAATATATACAATGTGCTTGACTTATCACTATCACCATAGGTATTGACCTTGATCACCTATACAAAACACCATATCAATGACAGGGCCTTGGCCTTAAGCTCCATGCCATGATCTCAATACAATATATACATCATGTACAATCTTAATACCATGGGGTCAAAACCAAGGTATTACAATTCCTACAGCCACAATATTTCCTCCCTGTAAGTCATTCACCCATTGGAAAAGCTAATGTAATAAACCATTTTTAGATATCTTTCCTATGCTTAATTCTACACTCGTTTTCCATAGGAAATCACTGCCTCCACAAGTAATTACTACATTGTTTCGTTGAAAATTGATCTTATTATGCTAACAAATGAAAAATGAAGGATTCATTGCCATTGCTCTTAGAAGTTCTAAGGTTAGTTTCTTGTAAAACATATGTTGTATAAATCTTGTTAAGATCCATATGTTCCAGCTCGCGAACTGCAAGCTTCTTTATCTTAGACATAAACAGAAGAAATTTAGGATCAATACTAGAGAGTTGTTTCTTTATAGCTTCAACCTTCTCATGACATAGGGGTAGAACTATAACAGTATTAGGAAGGTGTCCCCTTAACACCCTCCTCTCTCTCTACATCTAACTCATTAACACCCCCTATCTATCTATCTCTAACCCCTTACCACCCCTCAATGTCTCTTCTTTCACCCCTTTCTCTTTCTCTCTCTAACCCATTAACACCCCCCGCCCCTTTCTCTACCTTTAACCCCATAGCAACCCCCACCCCTTTTTCTATCTCTAACCTCTTACCACTCCTTCCCCCTCTACCGTTAATCCCTTATCACCACAAATTGCTTTTAATGTTATAATTAACAAATAATAAAAGTAACGTTATAATCGGAGAATAATACAAAAATTGTTATAATCGACAAAATAATAAATTCATAAAATTACAAATCACGCACATGTTGTAGTTTTACAAAACGTGCACGGGTTTTGTAAAACTATAGCACATTCATGTTTTCTAAAACTACAACGCGTGCACATTTTGTAAAACTACAATGCGTGTGCATTTTGGTTTGGCTAAAAAAAAAGAATTTAAACAAAATGCATGCACGCTTTTTTGCCACTATTGCAGAACCTATACACGTGCTGGCATGGAATTGCTATGCCTATGTGTCTACTTTGGACTTTGCTTCAAATTCATCATGCCTATGCCTTGCAGTATGATAAACCATGGCTAATTGAGTATTACATCCAATTTTCCAATATGCTCGTGTTTAGCCTCTGGTTACAGTATGCTACACACCATCATTTCTAAGGAAATTTTAGTCACAAATATGTTTTTTTCTGCAGATTCCAAATATACAATTTTTAACAAGAATATATATATTTTTCTATTTTTTTTCTTATTTTTCTTGTTTCATGACTCCTTGAGTTGAAAAACACATTGTACGGTGTTTTGTCCATAACTCTTCCATTTCTCAACCATTTTTAAAAAATATATATATGGTGCACTAAAGGACAATGACCTATACATGCAATAAAAAACTGTTTTGAAATAATTGCATTAAGACCTTCTGAGGATGCACCCACACTTGATATATTGTTTTCAAGGTTTAATCACTTAGATAATTAAAAAAAAATTATTAATTTTTTTTGGGAAAAATATTGGTGCACTAGTGCTAGCTTTTCTTTGTATGTCTACTAGTTTTGTAAGTTGATTCCATCATTTAGAAACTCAAAGGATGCACCCACAAAAACATACACCTTATAATTTGACCCAAAAATAAAAAGTGTCCGTTAAAAAAAGATCAAACTTTAGATAGTTAATAACCATTTCAATAGAAAAAAATTTATATCTTCGGAAACATCATTCAATTTCCTACATTTCATTTTTTCAGCACGTCGCAAGATTAATTGTGTATTTGTCTAAAAATATCCATGTAAGTTGACGAATGCCTGTTTTTTCAGTTTTCTATTGCATCTAATGTGTCAAAAAAGACCCTCATTAGCTTGCACACACCCAATTGTTTGGTGGTTTGAATAGATTGGGATCTGTCTTTATATCCATATGAAAATAGATACAACTATAAAAAAATTCATCATGTTAAAATAATTGTAATGGCCAAGGTAAAGTAGTTCTTTGAACAAACTATGAAAATACATTATGAAAGGTTGAATGGATTGAATGTATTGTTAGACACAAACTTAAGATTTAATTTCACTTAAATTTCTTTTCTTCAAAAGTTAATTTCAAGAAAAAAATAGCAAGTGAATAACATATGTAAGGTTCTTTTTTGTTGTTGTTGTTGGTTGAAATTTTAAAATACCAAGAAGATATTTCTATAATTTTTGAGATATAATTACCAAACATAGAGGCAAACAATTCATTTGTCATGAAAGAAAAAATACAATTTGATCTACATTGTTACTCTATAAAACATCAAGAAACAAAAATATCATACATGCTTTCTAGTAATACCTTATCATTGAGCAAGAACTTCATCACATTAGAATTAATAGGAAATCATGACAAACTTTGGTGAACATAAGGACTCTCCCAACCTAACTCCTTAGATTGAATTGTTGAGACCCTCAAGCATACAAATCTCAACCATCACTAGACTCATGCAACAAATAAAATGAGAATCCTTATCACTCATAGGCCTCCATAACATTCAAGCAAAGCACTAACAACATTCAAGTAAATCACTCACAGATACCCATATTATGAAGATTGCAGACCTAATACTTTAAACAATCATAATATCCAATATGTGCAAGCATAAAAATTTGACTATCACCCAATTCCCTCTAACTTTCATATTTTCTCCACACATTCGAATGATGCCCCAAATTTACCTCCTCTGTCCTTTAAACACATTCCCCAAATGTAATAAAACCAACATAGATCCATCTTAAACCCAGATCTATTAAGCAATGAGAGGTATCCAATTTCATTAGGTGATTTTTTTTTTACCTTAAATTTTTTTCACATAAAGGAAATGTTTACATGTTAAGAAATTGGGTGCTTAATAGATATAGGTTTAAGATGGATCCATGTTGTTTTTAATATTTTTTTATGAGATCACGTGAGTTTTTTAATTACTTTTTATTTTTAATAAGTTATAAGCCGAAATGCAATGTCATGCTTGACAACATCTTGAGCGCATACTAGGTTGTAAGCACCTCGCTACTCTCGGTGCAATAATTTGCAATAATTTTATTAATTTAGTTTATCTTTTAAAAAATCTAATGCCATGCTTGACTTGGCATATCACGTTACTTATTTCCAAAATGCACTTATTGATATGGAGAACGTGAAGGCCCTTTACCACAACAGAAACACAAGACTCCACACCCAACTAACTCAAGAAGCCTTGGAGATCAAGCAAAACATCATCTTTGATATCATGACCTATAGACATCAATATGAGGGGTGTCTCGAGAAGGGTTAAAGGTTATGTTATACATTTTTCCCTCATTGATGTTGCAAGATGCTATGAACTTTTTCATGATCATGGCCCCTTAGTATTGATGCGTTTTTCATAGAGCATCTAGATGATCCCAAGCTCATCCATTTGATGGTACATGTCATCACTATCAATTAATAATTAATATCCATATAATCAAATTACCATATATCGATCTTAAAGTGGAATTAAGCACTGAAAGGAATTAAATTTTTGGTGGTGTAATTTTTTAGTGATTCCATTCCATGTCATGTAATATTTTCTTCCTAGTAAATGATAAAACCAATTATACCTCAAAATTTTGATCTCTTTAAGTAGTTAATAGATATAGGTTTAAGGTGAATCTATGCTAGTTTTCACTCATGAGTGAATAGAGGAAGCAACAACATTTCCCCATACTTTATTGTAGAACACTTCAATACTCTTGATATAATAAAGAACTTTACCCTATATAAAAGCAACATATACTTTGCTTTTAGCATTTCAACATAAATTTTAAAAATAATTCTTGATAATGAAGCAATCCCTTGTGAATAATAACCATAAATTTAGTATAAAGTTTATTATTATTATTATTATTTGACAATATACCAATAAATAAAAGTTAATAGGTTGTAAAAATGATGTTGTAAATATTAAATTAGTTAAATTGAATTACTAAAATCAACATTAAAAATATTATTAAAAATATAAATATTTATATATAATTTTTCTAAACATATACACTAATGCAAAGCTATTTTTTGAAAATAAAATTAGTAAAAAATTTTATTTTATTTTTATAATTATTTAAGTGATCATTCCTCTAAAATGGTAAGTCTTTTGTGGGTGCACCTTTTGAAGGTCTTAATAAAATAATGATGAAATGGGTTTTTTTATAGTATGTAGAGGTCACGATTAAGAATTAAAAAAATATGGAAAAAAACACTAACAACACAATAGAAATTGAAAAAAAATAGGAAAATATAATATTTTTTAATAAAAATTACATATTTAGAATCTGCAGAAAAATTGCTATTTATGTTTAGATTTCGTCAAAGATGATTGTGTGTAGCATACTGTAACGAGTGTGTAAACGAAGAAAAAAAATAAGAGTAATTATTTATTAGATTGAAGTTTGTGGGTACATGAGCTCCAAGAACCGAGGAGGAAGGTGTTTATGGCGTTTTTTGCAGGTGAGTGAGGTTGCGACAGACAATGATGTCGAACGAAGGGGGGGTGTCTCTGTCACCCAACCCCCCATAAGCAGAGGAAATGAAAATTGGTGAGATACCAATAAACATGTCTGAAAGTCTAATCTAGGGTACAATGGGTACGGGTCAAAAACCAAGGCAATGTGTGTCGAAAGCATCCTTAATCCCATCCATGGTGGTTAGATATTCGAAACTAAGATATCAAATCCATTTTATGTCGAATCACGCTCTAATTGGTAAATTCATAGGTATACAACCATCGGAGAAAGCACTGATATGGTGGATCAACTCTTCATGGAAACCAAAGGGGCATTTTGATCTCCATTTAGGCTCAAAGGGTTTTTTCACGATCTCCTTTATCAGTATAGAGGATAGGAACTGTATCTTAGATTTCGGGGGCTATTTCTATTATCCTTCTGGTTTGTTCTTACGGTCTTGGAAAGATAAATTATGTCATGAACAAGAGGATATGAGAATTTCTCTAGTCTGGATTAGGGTGTACTCTCTTCCCAGTGAGTATTGGAACCCAGAATTATTGGAAGATTTGGGAAATTGATTTGGTAAATTCATCAAAACATCTGAACAAACAAAGATTCAACGTTACACTGCCTATGCTCAAATTTGCGTTTATATGGACCTATCTAAGGAACTACATAAGCAATTAGGATGATATGGGATGGTGAGGACTGGACGCAAAACCTAGCCTATGAACAAATTCCCTTTAGATGTCGTAGATGTCATGAATATTGTCACTTATTCAGGGAATTCCCTCTGAAGGAACCTAAACTGAAGCCGAGGAAAGAAGGAGATCGAGTTGAACAAGATTTTAGAAAAGTCACATCCCGAAAGAGAGGAAGTCGGAAACATGAAAATCAAGAAATTCATAAGAAAATTGCTACCACAAATCCTTTCGAAGTATTAGGAAATAAGGAGGAGGAAACCTTGGAAACAATGAGCACCATGAATAAGGTCCCCAACCCGGAGAATGAAAAGCCTAACCAGAATCTTGTAAAAGAGTGAGAACTAGAAAATAATAACACAGATGAAAGTATGGGACAAGAATCTCAGGAGGAAGCCAAGGATATGGATCTAGGGGATTTGGATCTGGAAGGGATTGAAAAAGCATGCACAAAGAAATACAAAGGGTACGCTCCACAACAACAAGTTAGCTTCCTTAAGGAAGCTATTTTGAAATCCAGATCCTCTAACCTATTGGGTATCAGCTCGGGCTCTTATAAAGAAACAAAAAAGAAAGCTAAGGAGCAGGGGAGGAAGACAGGCTAAAAAACAAACAAACAAAGGGTTGCGGAAGTAGGAAGGAGGTTGGTCGATTCAAGACAATACCCAACAATCAAATATTCCCTAGGGTTTTAAGTTTTCCCAATGAAGATACTCTCCTAGAATATTTGAGGCTTAAATAGCTCGAGAAAGATTAAAATTCTGAGTAAAAAGATTAAGAAGAAAAGCCTGGCTATTATCTTCTTGCAAGAAATGAATTGTTTAGTGGATCAGATCTAGGAGCTTAAGGGGAGAATCTGGGAAAGATGTGAAAGTATGGGGATAGATGCAAGAGGTTTTTTTGGAGGTCTAGGTATCCTTTGGGATCCATCTCGACCTAACCTGAGTGGGTTTCAAGGGACTCGGTACTCGCTCACAACAGATTTTAGGGCTGTGGGTTTTCCTATCAAGGGGATGTTGATAAATGTATACGGTCCTTAAAGAGCAGGGGATAAATGGGATTTCCTTAGCTATCTCATAGGTTTGAGGGAGATCTTGCCCAATTCCCACTAGGCAGTGGGAGGTGATTTTAACCTAATCACTTCTTTGGAGGAAAAAAGGGAGGAAGACGTTGTTTGGAGGAAGAATGTGATCGTTTTAGGGAAACCATAGAGGACCTAGATCTGCTAGAAATCACTCAGGGGGAAGGCTGGTTTACCTAGAATAATAAGAGGTCCGAGGATCAACACATAGCATAAAGATTGCACCGATTTTTAGTCACTGAATCAATAGTAGAGTTGGGAAGTGAGATCCATAGTGCGGCGCTTTCGGGGATGGGATCTGATCACTGGCCAGTTGAACTTATGTGGAGTTGGCTAGGATCACAATTTAAGTATTTGTTCCGTTTTGAACATTTTTTGTTGTAGAATTCAAACTTTAAAGAAAATATTAAGTCCTGGCAGGGATAACTGCGAGAAGGTCAGGAGCATAGTATGTATAATTTCCAGCAAAGGTTGAAGGGTTTGAAATCCAAGATAAAAAAGTGGAATAAAGAGGAGTTTGAGAATAACTTCCTTGAAAAGAGACGGATGGAAGTCTGTCTCCAGGAGATCTAGGCTACTGGGACAAATGAAGGATATTATCTAGCCTTGAAAGAGCAAGAGAGAATTTTGGAAGCTAAGCTAGAAGAAAGGGAGAAACAGGAAGAAATTTTCTGGTGAAAAAAGTCCAGAATCCGATGGCTCCAAGAAGGAGAGAAAAACACAAAGTTTTTTCACCACTCAATTATCCAGAACAAATTTCAAAATAAGATCTTTTCGCTCAAAAATGCAAGGGGAGAAAGGGTGGAGATGAGGGAAGACATTGAATCTATCTTAAACTCTCACTTCGCAGATATTTTAAGAGATCCTAGGAGGGATCGCTTATAGGATATAGAATCTATTACCAGAGGCTTCCTGACTTTGATTTCCAATGAACATAATTAGTTACTGATGAAAACCATCACTCTAAAATAGGTGCAGGAAGCGGTTTTTCAAATGAAGGAAGGGACCTGCCTGGGTCCGAATGGTTTTAGGGTTAAAATTTCCATCATTTCTGGGATATGGTCAAAATGGATGTGTGGAGAATAGTGGAATATTCAAGGACTTCATGCTGCATTCTGCCTTTGTTGAATGCCACCTTTCTAACCTTAATTCCCAAATGTGAAGGAGTGGATACCCCTGATAAATTTAGGCCTATCAGTTTGTGCAATTTCATCTACAAAATACTAAAGTCAAAGGAAATCAACTTAAACCTATTATGCCAGCTCTTATATCTCTGGAGCAGTTGAGTTTTGTGGAAGGAAGACAGATATCGAATGGGATTATTCTAGTTCACAAAATTTTACACTCTCTAAAAATAAAAAAGAAGCCCAGGTATGTTGGTCAAATTAAATATTGCAAAAGCTTATGTCAAATTAAATTGGAAATTTATTAGGAAAATGCTTGAAGCTTTTGGTTTTAATCAGAACTAGATTAACTGGGTTATGAATTTGGTTTATTTGAATTTTTTCTCCATCCTTGTGAATGGGGTTCCCTACGAAATCATTAAACCCTCAAGAGGAATTAGACAAGGGGATCCCCTGTCATCGTTTTTGTTTATTCTCATGGATGAAGGGTTGGGGAGATCTATTTCAGACCTAAGAGATAGCAATTCCATAAGAGGATTAAGGGTGACCACTAGAGGGGAGAAACAAACCCACCAGAAATTTTTTGATGAAACTATCACCCAACTCCTATTTCTTTAAACAATCATAATATCTAATACATCCAAGCATACAAATTTGACTATCACCCAACTCCCTCTCACTTTGATATTCTCTCCACACATTCGAATGATCCCCCAAATTCCCCTCCTCTATCCTTTAAACACATTCCCTTTGTTTACGGCATATCAATACAATATCATTATATAGGCCATTTTCTTCTAAAAAAATTCAAAGTGAAAATTGTTCAACCTAGGCTTTTCTCTCTCCATTAAAATAAAATAAGCCCCCACCACTTGGATTGTAAGCTTTCATGTGACATGGAATTAAGTAGGCTTAACTGCGAACAATGGGGTTTTCTTACAGTGACAATGAGGAATTAATTAAAAATATATTATTATTTAAAGAACCACAATAATAAAAGATGGAATATTGACACGTCACATTACACAGTTTGGGCATTATTCGATGTGAACATTATAGAATGTACACAATCTCACAATAGAAACGGAAGCAAGGGAGACGGGAATGCTGTGGGGCCAAAGAGTAATAGATATCCAAGTCACAACATGTCTTAAGTAACATGTATTAAGTAACATATATGTATAGAGAGAGTATTGCTTCACTATATATGTATATCGAGTATTTCCAAATGGATGTAGTTTGGGTGGTTGGGAGGAATGAATGTTACCCTCCCCACCCAGGTTCTACTCTTGTAAGTGACATGTTGCTCTTGTGGAGTCCTTTGTAATAAATGTTGTGATTGATGAGCTGACCATACCTTGATTCCTTGATTCAGTTTGAATATCAGGTCTAACAAATGGTGAACCACATTTAAATTCATTATATAGCCATTCTTTCTAGCCTTTGTGAATTATAAATTCATTATATAGCCACTCTTCCTAGCCTTTGTGAATTATTAGTTTGAATATCAGGTATTGGAATTTTCCGTGGAGTAGCCCTCTAACAAATGGTGAACCATATTTTTAAAAAAAAGAGTATTGCCTCACCAACTTTGTCTAACTTAAATGTAACCTTAAAAACATAAAAACATAAAAACAGATTATTATTATTATATATATAATTGCCAATATATATAAAATAAATATTAAAATTCATTATATAGCCATTCTTCCTGGCCTTTGTGAATTATTCGTGTATACTGATGTGTCTACAGTGCTGGTGGTGGTTTGGGTTTCTTCTCTCGTGTGTTCCTTCAATTTCAATTTCAGTAGAAATGGCTGCAAGAGGAGTCGATGCAGAGGCCACTATGATGTGTTTCTGCCACTATTTGTCATAGAGCATTGAGTTGTTCGTTTATAGTTATGTGTCTACACTGGTGGTGGTGTTCTGGGGCTTCTTCTCCCGTTTGTTCCTTCAATTGCTGCAGGAGGAGGAGATGCAGAGGCCACTATGATGTGTTTCTGAACTTCAGAGGGCTCAATGTGCGACGAGGGTTTGTGAGTCATCTATACGATGCACTCACCAGTGCAGGATTCAGTGTCTTCCTTGACAACCACCAAATGAAGAGAGGGGATGATATCTCTGCAGCCTTACACCATGCAATTCAGGTCAGCCACATTTTGATTCCCATATTTTCTCTAAGTTACGCGCAATCTGCATGGTGCTTAAAAGAAGCTTCGCATATCACCAGCCGACTTCTTGATGGGAAGGAGGAGGAATCTGCGGCCATCATGATTCCTCTATTTTACGATGTGAGCCCTTCGCAAGCTCGACACCCAGATATTGAATCTAATGGCAGCCCTTTTGCTGAAGCATTCCAGGAGCATGAGAGCGGTGGGAGATACAGCCCACAAGAAATTGATGAATGGAAGGTTTCCCTCTCTAAAATCTCTAGTCGTTCTGGCTAGTCGTTCTGGCTAGTCCCTTCTATATGCTTCTTCTTCTTGTGCTAATTGTAATAAAACCCTAATTTATTCTCACATCCTCTGCAGATACAAAGCAGCACTCGTTAAGCACATCATCGAAGATGTTGGTAAACTTTGTAAGAGACGGATCTTTAGCTTTTGACTTTGTCTCATCAGAAATCTCCCTTTCAACCTAAATATTGAGATTATGGTTCTTTTTAGATGAATCTATGTTGGTTTATAAATGACACCCTTCAGCTTTAGGATGTCATACTAAATTAAATATATCAGAACATATGTCAACTAAATTAAATATATCAGAATATGTCAGAATATATCATAATATAACTAAGTGAAAAATATATTTTTAAATTTTGAAAAAAAACATAAAATTCAAAATTTATATATTTGATTATGGGTGAGTGCAAGGTACACAAATTATCTTTCTTTGAGTAAATAAGATTAAATGTAGCAAATTGAATCACTTTTGCAAATATATAAGGTTTATGTATTGAAAATTTTTATAACTATGTCAAGTTTCATTATTTCTAAAAGTCACTTTTTTTTAGGAAAATGATAAGGTATATGTTTTTATGGGTGCACCCTTTGATGACCAAGGAGGAAGGTGTTTACGGTGTTTTTTGCAGGTGAGTGAGGTTTCGACAGAAAATGATGGAGGACGAAGGGGGGGTGTCTCTGTCACCCATCCCCCAAAATTAGAGGAAATGAAAATTGGTGAGATACCAATAAACCTATCTGAAAGTCCGATCCAGGGTACAATGGGTACGGGTCAAAAGCTAGGGAAATGTATGTCGAAAGCATCCTTAATCCCATCCATGGTGGTTAGATATTCAAAATTGAGAGATCAGATCCATTTTATGTCGAATCATGCACAAATTGATAAATTCATAGGTATAAAGCCATCGGAGAAAGCATTGATATGGTGGATCAACTCTTCATGGAAACCGAAGGGGCATTTTGATATCCATTTGGGCTTAAAGGGTTTTTTCACAATCTCATTTATCAATCTAGAGGATAGGAACTATATCTTAGATAGGGGGCCTATTCCTATTATTCTGCTGGTTTGTTAATGCGGCCTTGGAAAGAGAAATTATGTCATGAACAAGAGGATATGAGAATATCTTTAGTCTGGATTAGGATGTACTCTCTTCCCAGTGAGTATTGGGACCCATAAATATTGGAAGATTTGGGAAAATGCTTAGGTAAATTCATCAAGATCTCTGAACAAACAAAGATTCAACGTTACACTGCCTATGCTCAAATTTGCATTTATATAGACCTATCCAAGGAACTACTAGAAGCAATTAGGATGATATGGGATGATGAGGACTGGATGAAAACCCTGGACTATGAACAAATTCCCTTCAGATGTCATAGATGTCATGAATATAGTCACTTATTCAAGGAATTCCCTCTGAATGAACCTAAACTGAAGCCGAGGAAGGAAGGAGATCGAGCTGATCAAGGTTTTACAAAAGTCACATCTTGGAAGAGAGGAAGCCGGAAACATGAAAATCAAGAAATTCATAAGAAAACTGCTACCTCAAATCCTTTCAGAGTATTGGGAGATAAGGAGGAGGAGACCTTGGAAACAAAGAGCACCATGAATAAGGTCCCCAACTCAGAGAATGAAAATCCTGACCAGAATCATGTAAAAGAGTCAGAACTAGAAAATAATAACACAGATGAAAGTATGGGACAAGAATCTGAGGAGGAAGTCGAGGATATGGATCTAGGGGAATTGGATTTGGAAGGGATTGAAAAAGCATGCACAAATAAATACAAAGGGTACATTCCCCAACAAGAAGTTAGCCTCCTTAAGGAAGTTATTTTTAAATCCAGATCCTCTAACCTATTGGGTATCAGCTCGAGCTCTCATAAAGAAACAAAAAAGAAAGCTGAGGAGCAGGGGAGGAAGACATGCTAAAAAACAAACAAACAAAGGGTTGCATAAGTAGGAAGGAGGTTGGTCGATTCGAGACAATACCTGACAATCAAATATTCCCTAGGGTTGTATGTTTTCCCAATGAAGATCCTCTCCTGGAATATTCAAGGCTTAAATAGCTTGAGAAAGAATTAAATTCTGAGTAAAAAGATTAAGAAGACAAACCTAGCTATTATCTTCTTGCAAGAAATGAAGTGTTTAGCATATAAGATCCAGGAGCTTAAGGGGAGAATCTGGGAAAGATGTGAAAGTATGGGGATAGATGCTAGAGGATTTTTTGGAGGTCTAGGTATCCTTTGGGATCCATCCCGAGTTAACCTGAGTGGGTTTCAAGGGACTCGGTACTCACTGAAAACAGATTTTAGGGTTGTGGGTTTTCCTATCAAGGGGATGTTGACAAATGTATACGGTCCTTAAAGAGCAAGGGATAAACGGGATTTCCTTGGATATCTCATAGGTTTGAGGGAGATCTTTCCCAATTCCCACTAGGTGGTGGGAGGTGATTTTAACCTAATCACTTCTTTCGAGGAAAAAAAGGGAGGAAGATGTTGTTTGGAGGAAGAATGTGATCGTATTAGGGAAACCATAGAGGACCTAGACTTGGTAGAAATCACTCCAGGGTAAGCCTGGTTTACCTGGAATAATAAGAGGTCTGGGGATCAACACATAACATCAAGATTGGACTAGTTTTTAGAGACAGAATCAATAATAGACTTGGGAAGTGAGATCCATAGTGTGACGCTTTTGTGGATGGGATCTAATCACTGCCCCATTGAAATTATGTGGAGTGGGCTAGGATCACAATTTAAGTAGTCGTTCCATTTTGAACATTTTTTATTGTAGAATCCGGACTTTGAAGAAAAGATTAAGTCCTGGTGGGGAGAACTGCAGGATGATCAGAAGCATAGTATGTATAATTTCCAGCAAAACTTGAAGGGTTTGAAAGCCAAGATAGAAAAGTGGAATAAATAGGAGTTTGAGAATATCTTCATTGAAAAGATACAGATGGAGGGTGCATCCATGAAAGTGGGTAACACTTTTTGGCCAAATTTGGCGATGAAAACCTGGTTTTTTACTCATGTGCTAGATAGAAGCCCTCGAAACACATATATTCCATGTGAATTTCTATTTGTAGTAAAAAAAAATTGTAGAATATTATGTTGGCTTTCCAATGATATTTTTTTTTAAATATTGCAATTTCATTTAATGTGTAAAAT
>LPNX010659977.1:129601-153079 GCA_001517045.1 Pseudotsuga menziesii | reverse complement strand
AAAGATGAATGAAATGGGAACATTATGGGTTACAAGGGTGAAGGGGAGTAGGGATTGAGAGAATTATTAGGAGGAGAAGAGGTGTTGAAGACATATAGGGTTAGAATCAGTGCACGAGACTTGAGTGACGAAGGGGGATAAGGTGGAGGGGAGGAAGTGGGTGATGGTTTGATGAGAGAGAGGATTGGTGAATGGAAAGGTGGATATGGAGTATTAGAGGAGGAATAGGATGTGTTGGAGAAGAGAGGTGAAGGAGGGGGAATTTGAAGAGATGGGAATGAAATGCGATAAAACAGAGAATCATTAGAGGAAATTTCAACTCAAAATGGGCCTCCTAAGAAAAATAATAAAATAATATTTATTGCCCGTGGGGGGCAGAACAAGTGGTAAAGTGGAATTGTTGAAATTGGTTGTAAATGGAAGGTCTCGTGTTCAAATCCCCCCCAAATTTACCCGTGCGCCATGGTTCGGGCCCTGTGGATGCACCTAGGGGTATAGGGGTAGTGGGATTGGATCCCTAGACCCCGTATCACGCAAGTACCAACCCGTCCCCAGTTGTTGATTCCCCTAGTTACAAAAAATAAAAATAAAAAATAAAATAAAATAATATTTATTAATTTTGGAGGAAGAAAAGAAAAAAACTACTTTTCTTGTTTGTATTTTTGACATATCTCTCTGTGATTTCACTCAAATTTCGATCGGGAGAGCTCGTTGGATGTGTAATTTGATTTCACATCCAACGAGCTCTCTCAATTGAAATTTGAGTAAAATCATAGGGAGATATGTCGAAAATAAAAACAAAAAAGTAGTTTTTTTATGATACCTATCCCCAAATTTATATTAATTTTTTTTTAAGACCTATACGGTATTTCAAATTTAAAGCAATTTCATTGGCTAACACATGATGCCATGGAATTTGAATTATGGTTAAAAGGCCCATTTTGAGTTGAAATTTCCTCTAACAAGGGGTCATAATGAGGTAGGAGTTTGGGGAGAAGGGATAAGTTGAAAACATAAAAGAAAAGAGAGAGAGAGAGAGAGAATGTTGTGGAGAGAGTGTGAGAGATAATAAGATATAGAGGAATGAGGGGGGGTGAGGGAGGGATGGAAATAGAGTGAAGGAAATAGATATTGAGGGAGCGATAGAAGGTGTGTGTGTGAGAGGGGTTACAAGGGGATAGACATAAGGAGAGAAAGGGACAAGTTAACAAATATAGAGAGACAGAGAGAAAGAGAGAGAGAGAGATGGTGTCAAAGACAGAGGGTGGAGGGTTGAGAGATGGAGAGAGAGGGAGTTTTGGAAGAGATAAACATGGATAGGGAGGGTGAAAAGAGATAAGGAGGGAGGGATACAAGTTGAGACAGAGAGAGAGGGAGAGAGAGGGATAATTGCACAGAGGGCTGGTAATTAAGGGAGAAGGGAGGGAGATATTTATAGATGGAGGTAAATAGAAGGTGGAGAGATAGGGAGAGATAGAGGGATTTTGTGAGAGAAGGGGACACACACACACACACAAATATTATTTGGGAGATAGGGGGATGGGTGAGCGACATAGGGAGAGGGGGAGGGGTGAGAAATAGAGAGAGAGTGATGGAGGGAAGGATAGTGAGGGAAGTAGAGAGAAGGTGGAGAGAGATTATGAGACATGGAAAGTGAGGGAGTGACACACACACACATAGAGAGAGATATTGTGTGGGAGAGAGGGAGGCATGGGTGAGCGACAAAGAGGGAGGGAGGGTGAATGATCTAGAGAGTGATATGGAGGGAGGGATAGTGAGGGAGGTATATAGAAGGTGGAGATATACTATGAGAGAGGGGGGTGAGGGAGTGACACAAACACATAGATATATAAAGAGAGAAGGGGAGGGGATACACACACACACAAAGAGAGAGAGAGAGAGAGGGTGAGCGATAAAGAGAGAAGGGGGAGGGGTGAGTGATAGAGAGAGAGTCGTGGAGGGAGGGATAGTGAGGGAGGTATAGTGAAGGTGGAGAGAGGTTATGAGAGAGGGGGAATTAAGGAGGGACACACACACACACACATATATATATATATATATAGAGAGAGAGAGAGAGAGAGAGATTGTGTGGGAGAGAAGGGGGGAGGTGTGAGAAACAATGAGAGAGGTGGGAGGGGGAGAAATAGAGAGAGATGATGTAGGAAGGGATAGTGAGGGAGGTATAAATAAGGTGGAGAGAGGTTTTGATAGATGAGGAGTGAGGGAGGGACACACACACACATAGATATATAGAAAGAGAGAGGGAGGTTGTGAGGGATAGAAAGGGGAAAGACACACACACATACACACAGAGATAGTGAATGATGGAAATACAAAGGTAGGGAGGGGTAGTGAGTAAGTCATAGAGGGATAGTGAGTAAGAAATATGTGTATCCATCGATGCCAAAAATTTTATTTAGGGACCGAGCCTTGTATTTCCTCCCTTTACCATGTTTGGGCCTTAATACCCATATCTAATGCTCAAAACCTCTTAAAGGCATGTGCATATTTTCTTGGAGACAAAGCATAAATTGCATAGGTCATTTGTGGTGCTTCAAGGAGTTTTTAATTAACATGGGTGCCTCAAATATTCCATTATGGCCTAAGGAACGAGCATATCCCCTCATTCATGTCTTAGAGGTCCCAAACCTGCAGCTTAAAACCACCTAATTATACTAATATCCATATTCATATTCCAAATATATCTATGAGATGCCATGTGTGATTTTTAAGGCATCCTTCCTATCCCTAGATGCCAAGAATCTTTAGTTAGGGCCTAAGGCCATAGTTTACTCCCCTGACCATGTCCATGGCCTTGAGATGCATACCTGGTGCTCAACAAATGATGATGGCATGCATATCCTGATTAATATTCAAATGATTCATTTTTAATATCATGTGTGGTGGTTGGAGGCATCAATTTTGGCCCTAAATGGTTAACAACTTCCTTTAAGGCCTAAGGACCAAGTTTTTCCCCCTACCCATGTGAAGGGGCCTAATAATTGTACTTAGTGCTAAAAATGTTCTAATGGAACTAGTATCCCCATTTCAAGGTAAATGAAACCATGGAAAGATCTATTGAGGTTGTTCAACACATCATTCTTGGCTCTAGATGGATAGAAGCATATTCTATGGGTTAAGGCCTAGGTTTCCTCCCTTATTATGTCAAAGGTCACAAGACACATATATAGTACTTAGAAACCCCTAATGGTTCCCATATCCCCATTCAAAACAAAACTATCAGCATGAGAGGTCATCTATGGTGATTCAAAGTTCCATTCATGGACCTTGAGCCCAAAAAGCTGGTTTACAACGTAAAATTAAAGCATTATGTACCAACCATAATTAACACATTATCCTCCATATCTAATGCTAAAAATATCCTAATCATGGCCATATCCCAACTTAAACGTTGAGGATACCCTTAAGAGATCATGTGTGTTTGTTAGAGGTGTTGTTCTTGGCCCTATATGTCTATAGGATTCCTTTAGGCCTTAAGGACTAGGTTTCCCTCAACCATGTCTACAGATATGTTTCTAATGCTAGGAGAATTCTATTGCATTGCATATTCTCTCTTAGATGCAAAATATCACATATGGAGGTCCTATGTGCAGGTTCGATTTCTTGATCATGGACCTCAAGCTTTAAAAACTACCTTTAGGGAATAATTATAGAGTTTCCTCCCTCAAGCATGGTCAAGGGACTATGACCCATACATAGTCCTTAAAACCTCCTGATGGTGTCCATATTACAACACAAAGAAAAATTATGCTCTTGGGAGGTTAGGCATGGTTGTTTGAGATGTTGTTCTTTATGATGTTAAAATATTACTATAGGTCCTAAGTCTTGATGACATAAAATATTGTTTTTATTCATTTCCCTAACCATGCACTAAAACCATTTTTTGTGGTTCTCCATAATGCGTGCATGTTTTGCTTCTCTAAAACGCATGCGTGTTTTGCTTCTCCAAAATGCGTGCACGTTTTGCTTCTCCATAATGTGTGCATGTTTTGCTTCTCCATAACACGTATGCGTTTTGTAACTATAAAATGCATGCACGTTTTATAATTATAAAATGGGTGCGTGTTTTGCCTAGCCTAACTTACGTGTCATATGGCATGTCAGGTTCGATATTAACCAAACCAAGCATTACATAACGTGAGCATGTTGTGTTTTTATGTATCATGAGCGTGTTTCCGAAAAATAGGATTGCATCTAAAAGGTCCCTCGACTTCTTGCATACACCCTTATATAAAAAATCAAATATTTTAAATAACTTGTTTTAAGAATTTTTATTTTTATATATACCAAAGTGAAAAATATTTTTTTATAAAACTGAAACAAAAAATATAATTTATATATTTGATTATATAAGAAATCAAATATTTTAAATAATTTCTTTTTCTATATGACTAAGTCAAAAATATATTTTTAAAATTTGAAAAAACAAACATACAATTCATAATTTATTTTATATTTGATTATATAACAAATCAAGCATTTTAAATAATATGTTCTAAAAATTAAAAAAATTTAATAAACATTTTCAGAAGTCTTTGATAATCTTCTTAATTTATATATTTGATTATATAAAAAATCAAGCATTTAACCTGTTTTAACCATTCTTAATAAACCTTCTTCAAGTTCTTTGACAATTTACTTAACGTTGTGTTGAAGGTCTTCACAAAATATCATATATATTTTCCTATCAATTTTTTTTACAGGATTCTTAGAATTTCTCTTTCTGAAACAAAGTTTACTTGCTTATTGGGTGAAACTATGACGTATTTTTTAACAATGTTTTCTTGCTTATGGGGTGAAACTATGATGATTATCTGTTATTCTTTTGTAAGAAACACATTGCAAATGAGGATCTCTTATTCTTTTTTAGGTTTCCATCCAAATACCACCAAAACAAAAATTAATAAAATGAAGCAAAAACCTTATGATGTGATCCTTGAAGAGTTAAAATGTGCTTGACATGTTCACCAACATGGCACTTTTCCTCTCCTAACATGAGCACTCTTTCTTAGATGACTTGCAAGGCTTCTTGGAGTCGTGTGACCTAGAGATGCATGCACAAAGAGCATCAAATGCAGAGTGCTCCTCTTCTTAAATGATACCACATGTGAGCAAAGGGCCATTTCATGCGAAGTTGATTGGATGAATTGTAATTTGAAGAAAACCTTGCTTGGAGTGTCTATACTTGTCTTTATGCAAGGAAGGAAGGTGATAGGGTTTGTGAAAGACATAACCTAGAAGATAGTTGAAGGGTTGGGGTTTTTGAAAGAAAAAACCTAGAGGATAATTGAAGTGCTAGGGTTTGATTCCATCTGAGAAGGACTTAGGGTTTCGATAGTGGTTCCAACCTCATCAACAATCACATGGAGAGCAGGAATTCAATAGACAACAATTTTTTATGAATGCAGGATTGGTAGGATTGTAGCTTTTTCCTTGGATTCTATCATGTATGATAATATGGGAATGGCATTGAATCAAAAGCACCAAGCCCTCCATGTAACCCGATATCAATGGTGTTGATTGTTGAACTCCTCATTCATAGGCTTAGAAAAACTGTATCTTTCACTTGAGACAAAATCCCTTATTAGGCATGTCATGGTTTTTTTACAATATTTTTAAGGCTTGGACATAACAGTTCTGCAATTTACACTTACAACCAATGCACAAAGATCAAAAATATACTACATCAATTCAATTATATATGTGCCTCAAATTATAACATTAAAGTTGAATATATCCAATAAAGAGACAAGATTCCATTAAATAATCATTCCATGCATTGCACAATTCAGTCATGATATTATCAAGTCTTAAGAGGACAAACATATCACTCTTCACAACCCTCCTATTATGGCTAATAAACACTATATTAGCAAAAGTATTTTTTAGGTAGGAAAAGAAAAAAATAGTACATGACAACCACCTTATAATGGAAAATAGTAGCCTTGAATATCCCAAAATCTAGCTCCAAATCTGCAAATAGAGTGTTTGGGATTGACTTATGGAGCTAGAAGGGAACCTTGTGTTATCTTGTTGAGCACCCAACAATATCTTTGAAATCAAAAGAGATAAGTGTTTGGAGTAGGTAGATTAGTTAGGTTGTACTTTCATTGTTTCACACATTAATTCCCCTAAGTTTAAGTGAGACCTAAAAAATAACTAAAATTTATAGGACCATTTGCAAAACACAACAATCTATTGTTTCATTCTCACTTTTTATTTCAAAACATTGTTGTTTAAGATTCTTTATTTTTCAAGAGCACAATATTTCAAATTCAAAATTTACAATTGCAATCAAGCACATGTCCATTGTTTATTGATTTTGCAGAAGGTTCATTTTAGCATTGTGAATGTCAATATTGGCCACTGAATTGATTTAAAGTTTAATTTCATAGAGTGTGACTCCATATCCCAAATAGAGTAGGAACTGGTTTTGTGAATTATTATTTCTTTCTTGTAATTGTATTTGATTTATTTTCAAAACAAGGTTTGCTTTTCATTGAAAAATCTTTGAATTTTTGCACGATTGCTTGTCATTGAATTTAAGTGAACCTTAATCAATTTTAACTCCTAATTAAAACAAAACCTTCAAAAACTTAGTAAATAGGGACCACCCCGCTAGACCTTTGGGAGTTGGTTCTAAATGAAGGAGTTAGGAATCGAGGTGACAGTGTGTTCCAAACTCATAGTTTCCCCTCAAGAACAAACCTAGTGGTTGGAAGACTTTTCTATAGTGAAGTATGTTTTAGGCGGTAACAAGCTCAATTTCAAGTGCCAACTTGTCAATACATGTGAAAAAGATAGCTCCATGGAATAAGGAGTCCAACAATAAATATAGTGGCATCAAATTAAGTGCAATCCCCTAGATCCTCACCCCATCCACAATACTCAACCAATCTCATGAACGGGTCAACCCATTCTCTAAGCAATAGATGGAAACCATGCATCAAAATGTGTCAAGAGAGAAGACTAAGGGGAGAATTCCACAGTCCACTAGAAAATGTAATTATATAGTCAAGAGGCCATCCAAGTTCCTTGAAGCAAGGGTTCTCCATGGAAAATGTGTAATGCCACCAACCATGTGCTAGAAAGGAGGGCGCTCCATGCAAGATCAACAATGAGTCATCCATAAGTGTGAACCACATCAAATGAGCTAGAGCACCCCAATAGAAAATCCTCCAAAGTCCAAATGCCATATTTAACATGGAATAATCCTATTACTTCATAAAAAATGATAATCCATGTCATCAAGATGCCAAATCAAACCAAAATTCTAGGTCACTCCATGAGAACATGATCAATGTGTCAAGAGAAAATGACATATGAGTGAATTTCACCATCATTTCCTAGTGTTCTAGCTCGGAGTCATCAAAATCACATAACCACATCACTAACCATACTGTCAAACATTGCATAGGAAATACTTCATCAAGGATCAATGATTAACACTTTAAAACTTAGGGAAACCCTAAGTTGATTGGTTCCCATTCCATGAAAGCACAAAGTGTTAGATGAATTCTAAGGAAAGATACTCAAGCATTCCAATATTACCAAAAAGAGAGCATGTTAAGATAAATACACCAATATATCATGAGGATCCATCAACCAATCACCAACTAGGGCATCATCACAACAGGAACCATAACTCTAGCATCAAGCACCCACTGCATCATGCAGTTTCATAAACTTGTCAACAAGCTTTGTGATGAAAATCATAAGTGTAGGGCCTCATACAATATGAGGTTTAGATAGCCACAACAACTTGAATGCAACTCAAATCCACCCAAAACACCCCATGCTAAAATAAACCATCCCAACAAAGAGCCCTATGCCTAACTTCAAAAGTGACTTTAATATTTTTTTTGAGCATCAATACAGACTATGTCAAAGGAAGATAGGGTGACTATCTCCTTTAAAATTCAAAAATCCAAATTTAAGGCCTTGAAAATTGAACTACATCCTCATTTTCCGCCTCATTAGTAGAATATATCCCTAGACCTCTTCAAATGAAGTCTTTGACCTTTTAACACCTATAGTGAATATAATAACATCATAATCCAGCCCTAGTAAAATCTGGGGTTATTCTTTCATGGTCCATTAAATCAACAGGTAGTTTCCTTAATCTTGGTTAATATCTTCTTTGTAGGGTTGTCATCCTCTATCCTCTAGCAAGATGCTCCAAAATATTTTTGAAAATAGGTGTGCACAGTGACACTGAATTTTTTTCTGTAATCTCATCCATCAAATAGGAAAATGCTGCTCCTATAATCTATTATATATATTTTAAGTTGTATCCATTTGCTAATGTACTACTATTTTGATTGAAATCCATAGATTCTTACAAATGGATTAATAATGATGTTTTTTCCAGTTGCAAGAGGGTTCATAACTTCCAAGTACACATGCTTTTGCAATGGTGGAAGGCCATGAAGGCAGAACATACTAAAGCTACAGATGTTCCTTGACAAGGAAGTCAATCAACTAAATTTGGAGAAGATTTCACCCTGTTCAAGACTTTTGAAAATGATTGCTGCTCTTCAAGGAACCAAGACTATATTGTGTATTGTAAAGGTGAAAATTTTGTTAGCATAGCCATTGCTACTAGGAACAAGTTGCATTATTTCTTGAATGCATCATTGTTTCTTTTGATTTTAGTAATTTATGGTGTTTTACACTTTCTACTTGCGCCTTTTTTTTTCAACCATATTGGCATACACACTTTCTATATTTAATTTTGAGATGATTTATGCATATCTCTTTCAAACATATCAATTTTCATAACTAATTTGTATGTATTTAAAATAAGAGTATTGTATTCATCTAAATGCTATAATCAAAGATACAACCTCTATGGCATAATGGACTCTTTCCAATTTGGATGCTGAACAAACAATTTAATGTTGTTTGTAATCCTTGTTTTCTTCTTTGAAGAGTTAGGTGGGTCTCTTTTACTTATACACTTTTTCATTATACTGGTTGACCTGTATTCATTTCTTTACCAAAGTTATCTAAATGGAATTTGAAGGTGTATTTGTTCTTTGATTACTAGGTTTCTTGCCCGTGAATCTTCTTCTAGTGTTTGGATTGACATGTATATGACCCAAAACCATAGTTACTGGAAACAGATGTGTTTTTTCCCTAGTATGCAAATATTACCATTTTTCCAAGTTCCAAATGTTTGTATTTTCAAAGAGGCAATAGTTGAAAGATAGATGAAAGGAAGAGAACACGCCATGAAGGTTTTCCAAACTTAAATATATCATTCCTTAACAAATATTATATACATCTAAATTTAGTAGTATAAAATTAGAAACTGACGACAGTAATAGCTTGTAGCCTAAAACAAACTAATATATCAAAAATACTTTTTCTCTTGTGAGAAGCAGTAACAATAATCAAGTGTCTAAAACTATACAAAAGGTACTTTCAATGGTCATCATCTATATAATCTTAAAATGAATAATTGTAGTTCAGTAAATTGTGTGCATCTTATTTCATCAATATTGCTTGTATTAGATCTATTCAACTGATTTCCTAAATTTTATCTTCAACATAAAGATGTTTTAGATGCTGATGTAGCACTACATAGATTGTTACAATTATACCAAAATGTATTTACATTCGAATACCCCCACAATGGCCATTTTAGTCCCTTTGCACCAAGAATCTCCCTAAATCTTTCAAATATGTTCTTTCTTAATGTCATAGTGAAAACTTTTTCTATGCAAACTTGAGAGATTTAATAGTTGTTTGATGTGGTGATGATTAACCTCAATGTGCTTGGTATCAATATGAAATAATTTATCCTTTAAGTTGGATAAAAATTTTGATTATTTCTAAAGAGAGGTGTGGTCTAATTTGATTTTAGTATCTAGGCTCAAGTCCCTAAGAATCCTCTAATCCATATTTCTTCACAAGATGCACTTGTTGTTGCATTGTACCACTTTTCTGTGGAGGATGATGCAATGGTTGGTTGCTTTTTGCTAGCCCATGAAATCACCCTCGATCCCATGCTAAATGAATAACTTGTGGTAAATTTCATTTCATCTATGCCACCTGCTTAGTCTGAATTTGTGCAATTTATCAACTTAAAGTTATCATTGTGCACATACTAAGACTATAACGAAAATTGCAATGAAAAGCTCTTGGGAAATCCAAAAATCTTGAATCTTGTTACAATGTCGAAAACATAACCTGAATGTACACTAGTTGTGGTAAGGTATATGAATCATGAGACTCTTTATTGACTATATATCTGTAACATCTAGCTTTTAACCAATCGAATGCACTGAGCTATAATATTATATTAATTAAATATTTTAATGGTGTTGTTATTTGGACCGGTGTCACATTTGGAGGTATGAGTTGATTTGTAATGACACCATAATACACACACACACACACAGATATGTGTGTGTGTGTGTGTGTGTGTGTGTGTGTGTCTGTGTGTGTGTGTGTGTGTGTGTGTGTGTGTGAATTGATTTGTAAATATTCCTAGCTAAGAGCTCTAGGAAATGGCCTGACTAGCTAATGGTTAAGATTTAAATTTATGGGCTTGGTTGTGGTGTTATGTTTGAATGTTGTAAAACCAAAGCACAATAGATAATATAATAACCACCAAAATGCAAGAGTGCAAGGGGGCTATGAGTCCACAAAAGGCAAAGAGGAAAGGGGATCCATGGGAGGATTTTTTTTCCTCGTGTAATTTGTTGAAATGTTACCTTTTTTCCATGCCTTATTAAAATGTTTCTAACCTACCTTGATCATATGTCCAAGACAAAATCCATAATGTTTCTTGGAAGGCATGTACGGGGAAAGATATAACATGTATTTTTTTCTGCAGAGCTTTCTTATTCCATTATCCTCTATCCTGGAACGAAGTTGTATGTTCTTTGATGGCTATCATTTCCCATCTCTAGCAAAAGAAATCCATGAACTTGAAAGAGGCAACCTGTTGTTAAAAGTTTAACGTTCGAGAATCCCTCAAATTGTGCAAAAGAAATTTAAGGGTGAAAATAATGAACTCGTCTAACCCTCATTATTCGCATTAAAAATATATATATAAGGAAATCAAAACTCTTGCAAGTTGGCTCAGTAAAATTACTCAGAAAAAACCAATATAAAGATACTTGATTTCTCCTTCAAAAGGAGTTGAAAAGTCCATTGGCCTATGAGGAAGCTCGGGTTGCTCTCCAAGAAAATTCGTCGAGCTTGACTAAGGTTTCCTTAGACCCAAACTTCTACAACAGAAGATCTTTTTGGGTTTATCCTCCATGGTTACAATAGATAGAAGAATGAAAGAAATTGTTGGGACAATCTAAGGATTTTTCAATGGTGAAGGACCAGTCAACAAATGACTTGACTAAGCCCGAATTTTATTCTCCCAATGCATTTCCAAACCCTTAAACACTCAAGAAACCCCTATTTCACCCTATTTCTCCCAATGCATCTCCAAACCCCCAAAAAATAAAAAATAAAATCTATTTTCTCTACGAAGAAGGAGTTAATTCATTTTTCAAACGGCCCTAGTCTACGCAATGCATTTCTCTGAAGTTACACAATATTCCTTTTTATGTGTTATGAACATAAAAAAATTTCGAATATTAAGTGTTTTGTTTGATATTTCAACTTACTGAAGACATCTCGGTCTCCTTTTTGGTTGTGGTCTCGATCTCCTCTGGGCATAGAACTGGGTGTAGAATTATGTGGGTGACCTCTAGGTGAACAACCACAAGGCTTTCAGTAATTTGTGGGTCACCTCCTCTTCTGGCGCGTGATAGGTTCATACTTCCCTCTTCTATGGTTCAGACATCAACTATGTCATGGTGTATCCCTTCTAGTGGACGTTTATCCCTTTGTCGTGGCCGTTTATCCCAAATCCACATGAGGTCGACGAAAATCTAGTTATTACTGACCCTGGTTGAAATGTTTACTAATAAATTTGAATAAATCTTACAAGTTTGGATAATCTAAAATGCTTGAAATGTTTAATGACATTCTTAATAGTAAGCTAAAATATAGATGTATTAATGATTTATTAATAAGGGTATGGGATTATATACTCAACTTGAATTTTTTGAGGGTTTTTGAAAAAGTCTTTTTTGGAGAGGGATTACAAAAACTAAGGTGCAAAGCTTCATAGGCTACCAACTATATAAACACTCCACCCACTCTAGCTAGCCATACATAGAATACATAGCACAATTTTATTCTTGAAATTAAGAACGGAATATAGTTTGTCTGAAAAATTATACAATGGGCATCAAACAAAATTTTGTTGTTGAAATTATGAACATAACATAATTTGTCTTGCAAATTATCTAGATTTTTTATTTTGTTTCATAATATTTGGAAACTTTCTTGCCAACAATTAAATTTAATAATGAATTCTAAATAATGGAGTTTAGATGTCTAATTTTATTATTATTGTCAAAATAAAATATATTCTCATAAAGGAATAATAACATAAACACCCTAGCAAGCTCCATATCCACTTTATCAAATAAACACCATTGTCAATCAACATTTTTTAATTTTTAATTTTTATACTTCCAATACATAATCTGCCTTTCAATTTTATAAATTTTTTGAACTAATCCTATAGTTTTGTAAATTGTTTCAAAAATTCCTACGCCTTATGTTTTTGTAAATTGTTTCAAATAGTCCTATCTCTTAGGGTCACATTTAACATAATACCAAGAGGGAGGGTACTCATGTCCAATTTAACATAGAGTTCTTTGTTATTTAGTGTAGCAAAGGCTGGACCTTGTTCCAAGTAGTATAGGTCAATAACATTTTTTAGTGACTAATATGTTACATGCAAAATTATTTTTATGTATTCCTAAAATAGTCAATAATCCAAGTAATGTAACCATTTAATTGGATATCTTTACTTTATTTTACATTTTTTTTAAATATATCCATTTAATTGAATATGTGTACCTTATCTTACATCTTTATATAAAAACAAATATTGGCAAGGGTTTGTCATGGGGGTTCTATTCTAATGGCATTGGGCGGGTTCTAGGATCTCATAGGTGTTGGGATGTAGTCCTAGGAATTTCTATGGGACACCTTTGATTCCAGGAGGAGGAATAGCATGGTGGTGAATTTCAGGTAAAAATAAATATGGGCAATTTTAAGGATAATCGAAAATGTATACATCTTAATTAAATTAATAATTTTAAATACAACACTTTATTGTTATGTATATGTATTTTAGTAGTTGTTAATTATTTTCTTCAACTGAACATGTTTCAAGTTTCAAATAATATATATCAAGTTCATACAAGTTGCTTACTCACAAAAAAGAACATATATTAATTAAAAATGTGTAATTTTTTGTAGTGTTTTTAAAACAGCATAGATCCAAATCCTAGGCTCTATAAAGCGCCGAGAGGGATCAAATATCTCAAGGTGCAAAGCTCCTTGAGTGCAATACCTGAGAAGAGGTTGGCACCTTGGGAGATTTGATCCCTCTCGATGCTTTATAGATCCTAGGATTTGGATCTAGGCCGGTTTCAGCCGTGGGAGGTGACACAAAACTGGAGCTTGATCAACATTGTAAGGAACAGGTTAAGTTGAAAACATAGATAGAATTATGAGGATTATCTCAATGTAAGTAATAAGTATTAAGGATTGAATAAATTGTTAAAGTGGAAATTAGAGACAATAATTTTGTAAGGATTAAACAAATAAAAATATGGTTTAGATGTACACTTAGTCTAGTGTTTTTCATTTTACCCCAAACAATCACTCTTCTTTTGTTTTGCTTAGAAGAGACACATTCTACATTACCGTACATTTTTTCAACATTTCCACTAAAAAATATTTACAGTTAAAAATTTGATCTATTTCTACAATTGGTAGATTTTTTTAAAGATATATCTATGCTACATTCTGAACTTGGGATTTCGTTGCCGGCTACAATTTCCGAAACTAAGGAAATTTAAAATGCTTTCCATCTTTGAAGTATAACAATTACAATATAATTACACTTCTTGTTTGAATTTAAAAAACTGTCATTTGCATTTGGATATGTATAACATCATTTTTGCTTACGTCTCTTCATGCAGACGTCGATTCTCGAATATGATATTCCTATCAAAGACTATCTTGTGTGAGGAGAAACTAATTCAACTCAAATCCAACTCTCACATGGTTCTTCTGAGAGTTGGATAGTTCTTTAGCTGGTTGGAATTGTTGTTAGATTCATTATCTTTGCATTCAGAACAATGCTTCCCTTGCTCAACATGTAGCGAATTCATTTATGAGGAAATGTAGCAGCGTTCTTCAGCACCTAGGTAAGTTTCAGCATGGTGGAAGAGATTGAGATGCTCTTCACCTTTTTCACTTGATCCAAAAATGGTTAGAAATCTGGTCATCCAATGACATAGACTTGTATACAAATACTCTGTAAGTCTAATCCCCACACAAAGATGAAGCTAATCTCCTTCCTCTTCTCGGTTATAAAGAATATTAGGTAAATGAGAAAAGTCAGCATATGAGACTTGGGGAATTTACAAAAGTCTCTAGATCATTATCAATAAATTTATGAATGTAGACCTTTACACTACTTGCCTTTATTTTTTGCCCAAACTTATTAATATCATTTTTGAGTCATACTTTTTGGCAGGGAATAGCTTTACCTTATTCACATGTACTAACAAAAATTATTATAATTATGAATTTGATAATCTCTATTAAAATAAAATAAAATCTCTATTATATTAATTTAAAATAAAATAAAAAGAAAAAAACAATTTTGATACCATCCTTAATATCATAGTCTAAATAAAAATAAATGATAAGGCTTCACACGATCATGCAAAATTACAATTAGATACAACACTTAATTTCAATATCTTTATTAAAATAAAGTGAAAGAGAGAGCTTCACATGTTCTAACATGTCATATAGGAAAGTTAAAACATAATCCTTGAGAAGAGTTACAATGTACAGTCCCAGAAATTCAATCGTTCAGATTGCATAGACCAAATCACATACCGCCACCCAAAAACTTTTGGATTTCAAATATAAAATATACTATATCAACACAAACTAAATTGACTTGGATTTCTTCATCTTGGGAAAGAGCAGAAGAGTACACAGATCCATGATAAACTTGGATCCTCTGCAACAACATCATATAAATCTCTCTATCTTCCATTACAATTACAGCATGAGTATGGAAAACTGCCATAAGCTCAATTCATGGAGGCCATGGAGGAAATGACTGAGGAATCTGCAATATGGCTCTCAATAAGTGAAAAATATGAATGACATCATATAAATCTCTCTAGCTTCCATTACAATTACAACATGAGCATGGAAAACTATCGTAAACTCAATTCATGGAGGTCGTGCCTGAGATGACTATGAGGACTTTGCAATCTAGCTCTCAATAAGTGAAGAATATGAATGGCTCAGCTTTGAATCATATCAATTCTGTTATTATGGAGAAGTGGTATGAAGTACGAATAGTATATTGAAAATTTGGTGCAAATATCTGTTAGACGCTTGGAGGGGGAATCTCTGTTAGACGACTGCACTTGCATATGGGACTTGGGGAAATTATAAATTCTTTATGGAATATGTAGTGCAAAGGTCTACATTCATAATTGTTGCAAATTCTATCTTATATCACAGGAGATCCCTTCAGGGTATTCTGAACATATTCAAGTTAAGGGCTGTAGAGATGCAATTTTGGAAGGGCCAAGTGGTTACTTATGGCATGGGATGATATATGGTTCTGGTACCTCGGCATTTTTCAAAGACAGCTGGAAAATATTTGTCTCTGATCATTCGATAACCTAATTATTTTATTTTATTTTAGGCATGTGAACGATATGAATTTTTTTGTGCAAATATGTGATGGCAAGTGGTTATGAGAAACAAAGCACTTTCACTGTTAAAGATTGTGAATCTTTCCATTTGAATAAGCGAAGCATGTCCACAATTTGCAACCATAATAGCAATATTGGTAAGAAGAAATTCATCGGAGAATCTATATTTGAACAAGAGAGGCCTAAAGGAAATCGCCTCGTGCATTCCATTGGGGTTGTTGAAAGTACAAAGAAGAGATTTATTCAAGGCACGGGAATGAAGGTTCACATCACTAAAAATTGCGTGGAAACTTCTATTGCCAATCATATATCAGCCACACAGAAATCTTGCAGAGGCTCTGGATCATATGCACCGGTGAGGACAAGGGAAACCAAGAGCCATAGAAGGTAGACTATCATAGTTTTCACAGGCCCCATTAGCGATTTGATAAATTTAAATACTATGAATATTGTATTAATTAAAACCATTTTTATAATTAATCACATTCACCTTCACACGGAGCGCATATCCTCCTCTCGTTGTATCTATTCTTCCTGATGTTCCAGAGGATCATCGTCTGATAGGGTTGTGTATTGTTATCCAAATTCACTCTAACCTAATTTATATATTGTTGTTAAGGGCTGGTTTTGGTGGATAATTAAAATTTTAATTTCTTACTTTTTACTAAATGGCCGACAAAGCTAGTAAATGGATTACTTTTTAATTTTTAGAAGTTAAAAAGTAACTTTACAACATCTCCCTCATTATGGACAATATTATTTATAGCCGACATAACATTACGTAACGTTACATAACGTTACAAGATCTCCCCCATACCAGGCTGTAGAGCGCCTCTTGACGCAATAAAGGTGGAAAAATATAATAATAAAGCATAAAATGTAAATAAAATGATAATATTTTTCTTGATTATGATATTCAACCACTACAACCATAATAATATTTGGTCTCATGTATGATGATGATGTCGATGATGATGAAGATGATGACGATGATGATCAACATGATCATCATCATCATCATCATCATCATCATCATCATCATCATGAAGACGATGATGATGAACATGATGGTGATCATGATCATGATGAAGATGATGATGACGATGATGATGATGATGAAGATCACGATGATGATGTTGAAGTTTGCTTGCTTCATTGGTATGGGTGAGGAGAGCAAATGAGTTAGAGAAATACATGAAGTGGGAGACCTATATACTTTTGAACTATGATCCACAAAACCTTTAGCAATGAATTTATCATTCGCAATATCAGATATTTAAACTTCATTGGGAGAGACAAAAACCTTCTTAGGAGACCCAGTGTGGGTCATATGGTATACAGAAAATATATTAGAAACAAGACCTCGGATATACAAGACATTATTGAAGGAACCATGGTCAAAATGAATTCTACCTTTACCCTTAATTTTAGTTTCTGAGTTGTCTAACAATGAAACCTTTGGACATTTTGAATAATCAATATATGAGAATACCTCCTTTGTTGAAATCATGTTCCTAGAAGCTCCAGAATCGATGATAACAGGATGAGATCTTACAACACTTGCAACAAGGGCATGAGCTCTCTCCTTGTATTTGAAACTGGATCCTCCTTCCTTCTTCTCTGCTCCATCATCAAGGGATATGTTGTTCTTCTCCAGGATTTGAGTCAGCATATCAATATGCTTCTTCATGCAAGAGCTCTCAGGATGAAATCCCTTACCACAGAATGCACACTTGCCACCTTCACCTTTACCTTTTTTCTTCTGAAATTTCTTCTTCTTAGAGTGTGTGGACTCCTCATGAGACTTGGAATTGTCTCCTTTTTTATCTGGGGGTTTCTTATCCTTCTTCTTACCTTTAGAATCAACCTTGGAATCTCCAGTAATGAAATCTTGATCTTTGTAAGGTTTGATGGTTCCCATCAAGAACAATTTGTCTTGCTCATGAGTGAGGGATTCCATGAAATCTTCCAATGAAGGAATATTCTAGTTTTGAACTGTCAATTTGGTGGAGTGGAATGTCGAAAAAAATACTGAGTAGTCAGGGCCAAGCTTTGAAAGTATGGCCAATACTAGTTGTTCATTTTCTTTGTCAATACAACACTGTTTTAGCTGCAAAACCAATGATTTGAATTTGGAAAAGTAGACTTGCAAGAATTCAAAGCTGCTTGGAGTTAGTGAAATCAACTTGTTCTCTAGTTGATGACCCCTCATATTATCTATCTTCCCAAATAAAGTTTGAATATTCTCCCATACTTCATTTGGAGACAACAATCCATCATGATGAAATACAAGGTCTCTGGAAATGTTGAGACATAAGATACCATATGCCTCATCTGTCCTATTATGCAATTTTATCTTCTCATCCATTGCATTAGGCTCAGCTTCAATTTCCATGGTCACTCTGTAGAGGAATTTACTCATCATCATAATCTCCATCCTTGCCTTCCATTCAAAATAGTTGAATGGAGTTAAGATGATTTGTTGAGATTGATCCATTCTTCAGCAACTACACCCTTGAATAGATAGAATGTGCTCCCAATGAGTGATGTCGACTCTGCAAATTCAATTTGAAGAGGATAAAAATCAAGCTACCAAGGATTTTATAGCATGTGTAAATTAATACCAAGCTTAGATCAATTGAACTCACAAAATTGCTTGAAAAATATGCAAGAAACACACAAAAGGAGACTGAATCAGATGAATAAAAAAAACTATTGTTGATATTAATTTATACCAGACATCATTAAATAGATATAGGCTTCTCATCATATAGATACTCCAATAATTTAAAATCTCAAATATTTGTTTCAAATTAGTACAAACGCAGGCTTACTAAACTAGTTAAAACCCCCCATAGGTGCATAAAGAACTATCCAAAATAGTTAATATGCTCACAAATTTGATAAATAAGTAGGTACAACTGATAAGTGATGGAAAATGGACTTTATCATTCTTTTAAATGAGGAAAATAAGGGAGGCAATTTGTTACAAAAAACAAGGAAGACTACCTTAAAACTATAGAAAAGATAGTGTTATCAGATAAATCTACTCAAGCGGACTCAAGCCAGATCTCCCTAGTCCAAGTGGATTTATAAAAAATCAAGTACACAATAAAATCTAATTTCCTATATCAAATAGAAATTCAATTCAACATATAGATCGTTTACCTACAATATGCAAATCTTATTCTCTTTGTTGATCTAAGCTCTAGAACCTTTAGATCTTCAATTGCAAAACCTTGTAAAGCAAGTGGAAACAAGCAAACCATACATGCATATCTAAACATGAATTAATCTAAGCTAACAGTTAAGGAAGAAATCTCTAAACATTATTAACACAATAACATTTATGGAAAGATATTTGTCTTAATGTAATCAATGAGATACATAGAATTATATAGGAGAGAACATCACAACCTAGTCTTAACGCTGCAATATTTCATCCAACAATCCAAACCAAAGACTCCATAGTAAGATAGCAAGCCTCCCAAAGGATGATAGGGATCACCTAGAAATTCCACCATCATAATAGTACCAGAGTCCTTCCTCTCTTTAAAATGGAGAGAGGGTTTAATTTATAAGGCTAAAGGGATAGAGTACATTGAGGATTAGGAAGAGGATTCTAAGGGATCTTCCCCATATGTTAGGAACCGAATTCTTCCTAACCTAAATGATAGGGATAGACATCCACCTCATACACCTTTGAGCAGGTTCTCAAAGCTCTGTTTTTTCCCTCAAAATGCCACCAGCGCACTTTCCATGAAAGGAAAGAGCACCGTCGGTGCACCTAGCAGTGGGAGACAAATCGTCGACAACAGTGCACCTAGAATAAAGGAAAAGAGTGCCATCAGCACACCTATAATGAAGGTGCACCTAGCAGTGGGAGACAAATTGTCGACAACATTGCACCTAGAATAAAGCAAAAGAGCGCCATCAGCGCACCTATAATGAAGGGAAAGAGTTTCGACCTTCCTAAAGAGGGAAAAAAGGAAAGAACAACCTCACTATAAATCAACTTTATCAGAGAGAAATTTGGGGATTAGGCAAAGGGTTGACACGTGGATCAAGAGGACAATATTTCGATGTAATAGATAGAAAATTTGGATAAGGAAGGAATGTGCACTTACTAAACTAGATAGTTTTTTAGTTGGAAATATCTTATCTGTAATCTTTCCAAAGTGCTCCAAGAGTTAGTTTTGGAAATTTTGACCACAGAAATGGAATTGGGTACAAACTAGCTAGTGTAGGACCTAGGAAATTAATAAAAAAGATTAATTATTTTATACTAAGTATTGGAATGGGTTTTGATTATTCCAACACTCGTATCCATTTATTCTTCTTCGAGGATTCTTCAAAACATGTGGGTTCTTCATTAATAATATTTCTCATTACTGCCACATAGTTTGAAGGGATTCTTTGTCTTTTGCTTCCTTTTGGTGCACCATATCTTTTTGCTTCCTTGATTACATCACGAGCACAAGCTGGTCTTCTTTTTGTTGAGCTCATCTTATGGGGTGTTTCAATAAGTCCTTGAGGTTCTTCAAGGTCATAATATTCTTGTATAGGAGCTTCTTCAATGTCTCTAATCAGTGGTTTGATCACTTATGTGGCTCTAGGAGCCTCCTTCTCTTCTTCACGATCCTCATCTGCAAGGATATTTCTAGATTTGGTGAAGGCTACGTCTTCATAAAATGTAACATCTCTACTAATATCGATCTGGTGGAATCCTAGAATATAAATTCTATAAGCTTTTGATTGTTCATTGTATCAGACAAATATTCCCTTGTTTCCTAAAGGTTCCAACTTTGATCTTTTCTCTTTTGGAACATGTAGGTATACAGAACAACCAAATATCATTAGGTGTCTTACTTCGGGATTTTCACCAGTGAACATTTCTTTTGGGGTTTTTTTTCCAAGAGAACTGTGAGAAATTATATTCTAGATGCTCGGTTCATGACCCCGAGCAAAACCTTAAAAGTAACCTAATTTACTTAATAACATTTGGTTTGGGACATAAGCCTCATCCACAACAATTATGGAAAGTACTTGGATTTTCCCTAAAGCTCATTATGAGGAGTACCACAGGAACCCTCAAGTCGTTGGCCATTGAGAGGACCTACCAAGCAAAAAGGAAAACGACTCCTACTGGATTGACTAGATTTCCACCTGTGAGGAAAACCAAAGAGCCATCGTTTGTGGTTGAGCAGTTAGCAGTTTTACATGCGCCATGAAGTGAGGGGAACTACCCCAATACTCAAGCCTGATATAGCCTTGGTGGTTGAATGACTACCTTTGAACCATTAGAAATACGATTTAAACCAAGGTCCGTATTCATCTCCAGTTACTACTACAACCATCATTGCTCCACCACGTTCTTCCTCTTGTGTTACGGGGCGATCCCCTCAATTTGGTTCTTTGGACCGTCACCGTTGAATCCCTCATCGACAACAATCCTCACCTTCAGAGGGACACACGGCATATAACTCTAATTCGGATTCCAACCAATTCGAACTTAATCTTTTCACTGCTATGTCTAGCCCCATGGATGGCATACATCTGGATCCCTTTCACGGAGGGGCAGTTGGTGGTGGACCTATGTCCTTGCCACCCAATTCATCACGTCAAGAATCATTACCCTTGAATATGATATGTAAGAGATCATTGTAAAGATATGAAAATCAATACATTTAGTGAATATTCAAGCTTGTATAAATATTTGCTATTTTTTTAACAAACAATGACAATATGATAAGTAAAATAAAATGTTTTTCTTGAGCTTGTATTTATTTGTATTTATTATTGAGTTTGTATTTATTTTTGAGCTTTTATTTATTTATTGCTAGATCCTGGCCAGCCATCACAGCATCGCACACCCTCTGATCTCTCGACACTAATTGGGAGCTTCAATGACGTTGGAATGGCTACTAATTGTTTAAGAGAGTTGGATGATGCCACTCAAGAGGAGTTTTGGTACCCGACCCCAAATCGAATCATTAGAGAGCATGTTAGTAACATAATCAAGTTGTACTTTGAACAAAAATTAGTGATTACACAAGCTCAAGTCCTACATGGATTGATGAAACACAAGAAATTGAAACGTGCCACAAAGTTGTTGGCTTTTAAGGATGTTAAAAATAAAAATGCATGTGAGAATGTGACCAAAAATGTAACAACTGCACTATCTGCATTTGGAAATTCAAGAAAAACTAATATCAGCTTTGCTCGTAGGTAAATTACAACTACTATTGTGGCACAAAGCACCTCAAGAAATCGAATGGTCACAACAATGTCAAAGATGCTCCATGTTTCAAGAAAAACACTGCACAAATACACTAAATTCGGGGTAAAGATAGATGAAAACGATGAAGCTGCTTGTTGGGATATTATATGAAGAGAAGCATATAAAGACAGGATGGAAGAGGGAATCAGAGAGAAGGTGATAGAGTATTGGGACAACCATTCTCATGCTACACCAAATCAAAAACATGTCCTGCGAAAATGTTCTGGAAGAGGCATTTATAAGGAGAATTGCAAGCATGTTATGGAGATGACAAGAGTTGCTTTGCTCAAGGAATTCAAAGAATCAAATCACGATGTCCAGATCTCATTTAACATGTTTAGTAATTTAAACCCATAGTATATTATGCTGAATACGATTCGAGACACTTGTTGTTGTCGATACCACGTTCAATTCCAGTTATACTACGACACATTTGTGGATTTTTGCAAAAAACAATGGTGAACCCGCTCTTGACACAATGCGGGATTTTATTTCTATGATACTATGGAATAGGAATCCTAAAAATGTGTTTCCATTAAAATGTGTGTAGGTGGGAGAAGATTCCATGAATGTGGTGATTTGGCATTGTTCCATAGGAAGTTTCCTATCAATCCAACACACCCTGGATTGTCAGATATCACAGTTAAGTGGAAGAGATATGAGTATGTATCCATGAATCTATCATCTTCTTCACATATTCCATCTAAGAGGATCGAATATCTTGAGGATGATATTCCTATTTCAGACTTCATGGACAAGTTTCAAAGTCATATTTACAAATACATTAAACACTACCACAAGTCTAGGTGGTAAGCTTTCGATTTTGAGCATTCTAGTGTGGTTTTTTATCCAGGCACAATCCTATCAGTGGTAGACTTTGCTGAGAATTACACATTTGCTCCTCAGAGAGAGATACAAAGTGAGTATTATCAATCTAACCAGGTGTCCATCTTCGTACATGTATTGTATAGACATGATCAAGCGAGCATTGATGGTAGGGATAGCACTCCTCAGTCACGCGATGTGATCAAGGAATACCATTTTTATGTTAGTAATGATCATGAGCAAGACACGATGTTTGTTCAACATTTCTTTGCGTTAATTTATGATTCATTAAAAAATAATGGGGTGTCATTTACAAAACATTGGATTTGGTCAGATGGGTGTGCAAGGAAGTTCAAATTAGCACGCTCCTTTTATTAGTTGAGTCCCCTTCACAAAGAGACATGAATTCTACACACCTGGAGATTTTTTGAAACAGGGCATGGAAAGGGTGAACATGATGGCGCAGGTGCATGCGTGAAATGAGCACTTCGGAGGTACCAAATGAGT
>LPNX010659977.1:119052-129290 GCA_001517045.1 Pseudotsuga menziesii | reverse complement strand
ATATATGATGTTTTTTATTTGATGCAGGTTTTTTTGGGATGTTTCCCTTGGAAATGTGAATAAATCCATGCCATGGTATTGTGAGACCATACCTGGTACGAGAGAACTACATTCAGTTCATACTAAATACAGGAGAGACATATCTTCCATTGAAACGAGGAAGTATGCGTGTTTCTGTGAGTTCAAGATTGAAGCCAATGGAATGGGCGTTGATAATTATGTGGACGATGCATATGTCAAACAATGGAAATATTTCCCTCTTAATCCAAAGGGGCCACATCCAATTCTAGCGTGGCAATAGATGTACACTGACGAGGCAATGGTTTCACTAGATTAGGACGAGGTTTCTGATTTGGTTAAGCAACGTACATGACAGTTGATTGAATGTTTAAACTTCTAGTCTTATACATATGCATATATATATTTAAGATTTGTATAATATTTGAAAATCTTGATACATGTGATGTATTTGTTGTAATTGAACCACCGGGAAATGACGCGCATGTGGCATACTTTTTTATGCGGTGTACACAAATCAAAAGCAGGTTGGTGTGGCCCTATGTCGATCAAGATTTCACATACCAGGTTGGTAACCTAGTTGTGATGGGCCACTTTTTTTAAAAAGTGAGAAGACAAAGTGATTATATTATATACAAATATTTCATGCCTAAATATATATCTTGTCAGCACAAGCATTTGGTGGTGGCAACTCAGATACATCTCATTGAAATCAAAGTGAAGAGGGGTGAACCAAAGAGATGGAATATGTCAATAGTTGACCATGATCATATTATGGAGACATGCATTCCTATAACCCATTGGCTGGATGAATGAAAGTTATATGTATATCACACTCTATTCTTTGGTGTATTTGTGCAAATACATGTATATCACACTCTATTTGTGCAAAGTTCTAAATTACATGTTACATTGTAGACATGTTGTAAATTGTAAACTTGTAAATTGTTAGTGATATGCAATATAAAGAACAACACATACATTTTTTGCGTCCTCATTAAATCTACCAATTGCAATTGATATTAATTATAAGTTATGTTAATTATAAGTTTCATTTAATTGACAATTTTGCAAATTTGTAAATTTTTTTACAAACGAAACCAAATTTAAAATTGTAGTAGTAATTTGTTTTGTAAATGAAATCAAATTTTACATTGTAGTTGTAATTTGCACCTAGTAGGTCTTACATTGTAAAGTTGTAAATTTTGTAACATTTTAATTGTAAGTTATGTTAAAAATTGTAAGTTGTGTTCGATTAACAATTTTGCAAACATGTAAACTTGTAAACCTTGTAAACATTGTAAATTTTGTAAACTTGTAATTTATTAAATTACGAAATTGTACAATTTCGTAAGATTGTAAAACATTAATGGTTGTTAAATATGTACTAATTGTAACTGAAAACAAACTTTAAACTATAACTGCAAATAATTAAAACATTTAACAGACCATCATGATGAAAAAAAATTATATATGTATCGATAATCATAAAGTAAAAAATAATAAAGTCCACAAATAACACAGTCTACAAATCAATCCTACGCCATTGATCGAGAGATCGACCATCATGGACACTACCGTCGACTGCACTATTCCCCTAGCCTTCCTCATGCACATCATAAAGAAAATTGCCCAGTCTAAGAACTGCAGAAGTTAAAACTGTGAACTCTACAACTTAGTTACATACCACGTATTTCAATTGCATGTACAATGTGACAAAAAATAAATATATATGAAACACAGATCTATGAACTCACCTCCCTCGAGTCGAGTGTCAGGTTTGGGAGGCTGGGTATCTGTCAAGACGATCCTTCAATATGACCCAGCTAATGGGTGGCAACCCACTCATCCGTAAACATCACGACGACTTCAACGCCCTCATCTGCAACTTCCTGTGTCTGTGTATGTTTCCATGACATGAAAATATTTATATTAATGAACTACAATTTGAACTTGAGAATTACAATTTGAACATGTAAATTATGATCTGAAGATAAATATGCAAACAATTCGAACATAAATAACTAGTACCTCATCGATTGACATGTCACGAGTAGGAATCAGGTGAGGCTGTGTAGAATCCTATGCAATTCCATTGCCTCTATCCTGTACAATATGAACAAGATAAATGATGAAAGTTAGAAGAAACCAAAGTATCACGTCTTCAACAATTGAATCATTTAGAAATTCAAATTTAGGATGACAGTTAACACATATCTCATCGACGTGGGAAAACGGAGCTGCAGCGGGACCTCGAACATATGCATCACTGCCAAAAAGGACCTCAATAAAATTGGGCTCCTGCATGGAGGTCTAACACAAAGCAAAGTATTAGTTTAAAAATGATTCAATTGAGGATACATTACAATCAAGACAATCAAATGATGACAATAAAGATATACCTGTCCCATCGGTCAAGGCTTGTATCTATCATGCAGTCGATAATATGCATCATGGGACATGATAGCATACTGCAGTAGAGTGTCGTGATAAAAAATGTGGATAATATCATCGACCACCCACTGTAACTCTAGCTCTGTAGGTGTAGTGGGTGCTCTTCATCTCTCTTCCTACACAACCATTATGGTACCATGCATTGTCATGTGTGTCGCCTCTACTAATGCACTCCAATCCCCAATCGCTAGTTGATATAAAGCAGCTACATCATTTGTCCTAAGCATGGTCCTGCTAGGGAAACCTACCAAAGACTCTGGCTCTGGTTGAGCTCCAGGGTCTCTCCTAGCCCTAGGATGCATATGATTACGTCCCCCACTAGCACCATAGAAGCTCGAGGGTGTGCTAGTGCATTAGAGAAAATTTCAACTCAAAATGATCCTCCTAAGGAAAATTAATAAAATAATAGTTAAAATAATAAAATAATATTTATTAATTTTGGATGAAGAAAAGAAAAAACTACTTTTTTGTTTGTATTTTCGACATATCTCCCTGTGTTTTTACTCAAATTTCGATCGAGAGAGCTCATTGGATGCAGAATTAAATTCCACATCCAACGAGTACCTACTCGACATAATTTTGACGGGCCCCGCTACCCCAAAAGCAAGAAATACCTGAAAAAACATGATGAGGTGCTCCCTTTTTTTAATTGTAAAGAATTTTGATTGGCTAATACATGATGACATGGAATTTGTATTATTTTTGAAAGGCCCATTTTAAATTGAAATTTCCTCTAATGTAATCTAGGTGCATCCTTAGGAATGTTTTCCAAAGTATAGTGGGACCTGGTCATGGTGGGGAAACATGCCTCTCGCTCCAATAAACATGTCATATACATAAGGCACTGCATCCTCTAGCTTAAAATCCTTGAATCTAAGCAGTTGACCAATGCTGCGATCAGGAGGGATATCAAATAATGTTCCCTTCACATCATGGTCAGCTGTTGCATCTCTCACTGTGGCTCAGTTATCAAGACCTGTCACTGCAGCCCTTCTTCTCTCACATGCAGTGGCCCAAACAGAACTCAGTGGTTCGATGGACCTGTAGACCTTCAGTAGATTGTATACTACCTCTAACATCATCCACACTGAACGTGATGCGAGAGAGTGCTCTAAAATGGAGCAGACATTAAACCGCAAATAATCATGCTGGCTGGTAATGTCTTACAGCATGATACGTGTGATCTCATCCTCCCATGGTGCTTCCTCGAGAGGGTCGGGGCCCTATTGTGCAACTACGAAACCTAGAAATTAGATGAAAACATAAATGTCAGTCAAAATACATATATCAACTATAGGTGAATTTGGAATCAATATAAATTAAAGGTATTGATAACTGAAAGAAAAATATATATGCATTTAATGTACCTGTCTCGTGGGGAACCTCCCCATCGACACCAGCAGTATCCTCCTTGTCGCTCACATGCACATAGTGGCTTCTGCTCGACTCCCAACAAGGAGTGCGTGTCAGCGTAGGACGCATAGGAGAACTTGTGAAAATAGAGACACAAGTTTATGATTAAATATAGACATGTGAAACAATTTAATTTTATATAACTAACAACAAAGAGTACATCATCCTCTAGAGACTTATGAGACCTCTACCGACCCCCAAGGAGAGGAATGGCCGCATATCTGTCAGTGCTCTGCCTTTGGAGACCTGAAAAACCTCGTCGTGGAGATGCATCTGCATGAAATAAGACATAATAAATGCAGTCAGCATACACTATAAGATAAATGATAAATATTTCAATAGTAAAGATGTATATTTGAGATGATTAATATATCGTCACATGGTGCACATTAATAATGGGAGAATTCCTTTCGAGATGTAGCCAAAGGAACTCAGAAAACACTGCCCAACATGATTAGCACCAGATCCAAGCAAGGCCAACCCATCAAGGGGGCCACCTCACCCAAAAAAGCTTAATGCGGTACATCTCCTAGAACTGCAGAGGTTTAGGCTCCAAACCAAAAGAAGAAGCACTGAAAGACATCATCAGAATAAATAAGCCGGACATTCTGTTAATTCAGGAGACAAAAATGGAGGACTCAATCCTCTATCAAGCTGGTCATGCCTTCTGGAAAAAGGGCCCTGGGATAGCAATAAGCTCAAAAGGGGCCTCAAGAGGAATAGCCACGTTCTAGGATTCTTCCAAATTTGAAATGGTCAATGAGGAATGCAGCGATCATTGGATCTTCACAAGTCTTCTCCACCGGGACTCCGGTCAGCAAGTAAGTCTCTTTAATATGTATGTTCCTAACCTTTTCTCTGAAAAACGCAGCTGCTGGGACTCCCTTGATTTGTTCCTAATCCAGAACAGTCCAAGAAACATCATCATCGCCGGAGATCTCAACATCACGCTGGCCACTAAAGAGAAGAAAGGAGGCTCCATAGTAAGAGATCAAGCTAGAGAATGGGTAGAGGAAATTATCCTTCACTGGGATCTAATGGATATTAAGCCTCCCTCTGGGAAGTTTACCTGGACCAACAAAAGACTGGGTCCTGGTCACATAGCAGCTCGCCTCGATAGATTTCTCATCCACTCTAACTTCCTTACCTCTGGTTTGCTGGCTTCCTCTAAAATCCTCCCCAACTGCACCTCGGACCATAGACCAATCTCGCTAGATCTCTTCTCTAACTCCTCTCTTGGCCCCATCCCTTTTCGCTTCAGCACGCTTTGGTTGCTTCAAGAGAACTTCCAGTAAGTAGTCTCGGACTCCTGGTCTGCCCCGATACCTGGGTCCCCCTCCTTCTCCTAGGAGCAAAAACTAAAGAGGCTCAAATCAAATCTAAAGAACTGGGCTAAACTCTTATCCTCTCCCACCTCTATCAGAATCGCATCCCAAAAATCCCTCGAAAGCCACCAGCATGCGATGGACACTCTTCCCATCACCAACAGCTCTCTCTCCAAAGAATCAGAGCTTCAAAAGTCCTACTTTAAAGCTTGTAGGGTCGAAGAAGAATTCTGGCGACAAAAATCTAGAAGCTTGTGGCTAGAAAGCGGGGATAAAAATACAAACTACTTCCACAAGCAAGCTCAAGCCCGTAAAAGCTTCAAAGTTGTTAATGAAATTAACTTTCAAGGCTCCCTGATAAAAGACCCTGAAGAAATAAAGAAGGCAGCCTTCCTCACCTTCAACTATCTCTTTTCTGCTCCTGAGGACACCCCTTTAAACCCTTCAGACCACCCTTTTGACCTTATTCCCCCCCTTATTCAAGAAGCTGATAACCTCCTCCTTTCTGCCCCCATCTCCTTAAAAGAACTCAAACATGCCCTTTTCAAAATGAAGCCGGACAGCGCCCCTGGGCCTGACGGTTTTACTGCCAATTTCTACAGTAGCTGCTGGGACATTATCAAATTGGACCTGCTAAGGATGATAAGGCATTCTCAAATCACCTGCAAGATTGGGGGAAGCACCAACTCTGCTTTCCTTACTTTAATCCCGAAAGAAAAGGGAGCCACATCCTTCTCCAGATTCCGGCCAATCTCCCTGTGCAATCTAAGCTACAAGATAATAACCAAAATTATTGCAAATAGACTCAAAAAAATCCTCCCCCGAGTCATCCCATAGAATCAAGGGGGGTTCATTAAAGGGCGAAAGATTCAAGAAAATATCCTCCTGGTACAAGAGGCTATTCACTCGAGCTTCCAGAATAAAGAAGAAGGAATGGTGATAAAACTGGATCTAGCCAACGCCTTTGACAGGGTTAGACATGACTTCCTCTTCTTAGTCATGAAGAAACTTGGTTTCTCTGCGCATTTCATCAATTGGGTACATGGCTGTATCAGTTCCCCGTGGATAGCCCCTCTAGTAAACGACAGATCCACTGACTTTTTCCAAGCATCTAGAGGGCTCCAGCAAGGCTGTCCCCTTTCGCCCCTCCTTTATGCAATACAAGCTTCTATCCTAAGCTTTCAGCTAATCTCTAGCAAGCAGAAGAACCTCCTCTCAAGTCTCCGGCTGGCCCCAAAGGTAAAAAACATCAATCATGCTTAGTTCGCGGATGACACGATCATTTTAGGTGGAGCTAGCATCTACTTAGCAAACCAGTTTAAGAAAGAGCTTGAAGTCTATAAACTGATCTCAGGAAGCAAAATCAATTTTCAGAAGAGTAATATTTATGGCTGGAACTACTTAATAAAGGAGCTAGGGGAGATAGCCAGAACACTTGGCATGGAAGCTGTCCACGATTGGGATTCTTTCACCTACTTAGGTGCTCCAATCTTTAAGAAAGGCTCGAATCCATCTCAGTGGAATCCTATCATTGACAAATTTAAGAACCAAATCCAAAACTGGGGATCCAATTGGTTAAATTCAGCAGGAAAAACAGTGCTGCTAAAAATCTGTGCTCATGAGCATTCCAATCTATCAGAATTCCATACTGCTCGCCCCGATCTCTATCTTGAAAAAAATGGAGACGATGATTAGGAAATTCCTATGGGAAGGAGGCAAAGGGAACCTCCATCGAATCCATCTGGTAAGCTGGAATAAAATCCAACTGCCATATAA
Organism: Pseudotsuga menziesii; assembly: GCA_001517045.1. Classification (NCBI taxonomy): domain Eukaryota; kingdom Viridiplantae; phylum Streptophyta; class Pinopsida; order Pinales; family Pinaceae; genus Pseudotsuga; species Pseudotsuga menziesii. The sequence goes on along the minus strand of LPNX010659977.1, from coordinate 122,304 downwards.
GGAAGGAGGCCTTCAAGTAAGGGATCTGGCAAGACAAAACTTGGCCATGGGGGCCAAAACTCTATGGAATCTGGTCGCTGGAAGAGATAGTTGGAGCAATAAATTTCTCAGACGAAAATACTTTAATGGGGAAAGGCTACGCTGTCTGGATAACCCAATCCCTCGTAAGAAAGGCTCTCCCATCTACAAGCTCTGTCTCAAAGTCCTACCTCTTTTCCAACCCAATCTCCACTGGATCCCTGGAAATGGAAAGAAAATAAAGATGTGGGAGGACTCCATCATGGGAGATCAACCACTAGGACAAAACCCTGAGATAAGGAACATTATGGACTGGGCTCATAACAACAACAAAACTACTCTCTGGGACATCTCAAGCTGGGAGGAAGATGAAGACGGCATCTGGAAGGACTGGCAATTTGACAATCTCCCTGACTAGCTAAAAGATGAAAAGGATTGCTTACTTCAACATCTATAAGGGAAAACGCCTTCAGCAAAAAACAATCAAGACAAAAGAGGGTGGGGCCAACGCTCAGGCAGTTACACAGCCTCTGAAGGATACAGAACCTTCCACTCCACGCCTCATGTTTCCCCCAATCCAGCAAGCTGGAACTTCATCTGGAACTACCCTTTCGTGCCCAAGATTGACTTCTTCTGTTGGACAGTTGCTCATAAAAGTATCCTGACTGGGGATAATTTAAAAAATAGAGGCATGGAGGGCCCTTCAAGATGTCCCCTCTGCTGTTCAAAGGAAGAGACAATGAATCATCTCCTGATAACTTGTCCCTTCTCCCAAGCTATCTGGTCGGAGGTCCTCCTCCTAAATCTTGAAGAACTTGCCATCCCCCAAAACATCCCTGACCTGTTTGCAGCCTGGGCCAACAGCTCTCCCTTTGATCTCCACAAAAAAGACCTGCTTAAGTCAATATGGATTTGGGCCCCCAAAGCTATTTGCTGGAAGATCTGGCTGGAGCGTAATAGCCGAATCTTCAAGGATGAGGAAAAGTCAAGCATAAAGATAGCAATCCAGTGCAAAACCCTCCTAGGGGAGCTATCGGTAGCCAAGAGCAAGCTTAAGAATTACAGAGATTTGGATCCACAAGAGAGAAGATGGCAAGCTCAGTTCCGGCACCCTGAGCCTATTCCCAACGCTCCCATCTCAAAGATGGCTAATTGGGAAATCCGCCTCGAAGAAAATGATTTCCTATTGTGGAGATCTAAATTAAAAGAAAGCACCCTTTTTTTTTATGGAGCCTCAAAAGGCAATCCTGGGCTAGCAGGAGGAGGAGGGGTCCTCCTTTCGAACGAGAACTCGGTCTTAGCCACCTATGCCTGGGGGCTAGGCTCAATGACCAACAACAAGGCAGAGGCGCTGGCACTTTGGCAAGGCATCAAGCAAGCCCACGAGAGAAGCTTAGAGTCTCTGGTGGTGTTCGAAGACTCGAAACTAACCATCCAAGCCCTGAGATCCAAAAAATTGCCTTCAAATATTTTTTTAATCTCTATTTTTAAAAAAATCCTCCTCCTAGCCTCAAAGTTCAATGAAATCAGGTTCTTCCACATCCTACGTGGACTCAATGAACAAGTGGACAAGGAAGCCAACAAGGCTACAGTGCTGGACAGGAATGTGCTGATTGTAAATGGCAGAGATTCCCTCTACAATATTCCCTAAATCTATTATGTCAGCGATTCGCCTCAGGACATAGTGGGAGACAGCTTCTCAGCAGGATCAACATGGGATGCTTATTCAATTTCCTAACCCCTTTAGTCAAGTCCTCGGTATTGCTCTGAGTGTTTTAAGATTCTGATGTACTTCAAATCTCCTACAGCCACCTCTCATGATCTCTCCCCCTTTTATTTCGGGCCTCCCAGTCCCATTTCCGAGCAATCCCAAGTTCTCTCCTCAAGTGCTCTGAGTTTTGCAGACGCTGGAGACCGGTTCCTCTTGTTCCTTGCAACTGCCCAGCTCGTCGTGCTCGCCCAACTCATCGAGGACCTCATGGATTCAGTAGGGTCGTCCTCCAACCTGCAGACAGTGGAAGGAAAACTTGCAGAAATCCAACAATCCCTGGATGCACTTAAACTAAAGTCAGATGAGCACGGGAGAGCGATCAACTCCAACGCTGAAGAAGATCTCAAGCATTGGATGAATTTCTCCACAGAGTTGCGTTCTCTCAAGAATGATCTCAAGGACTCCAAAGGAGAGATGAAATACTACCGAGATGTGGTCTTCTCTCAATTCAAAGATACTGCCAATGTCACTGGCAACTTTGGGAACAGAATTTCAGCGCTGGAGACTGCAGTCAATAAAATAATGGAGAAGTTTAACTCCAATTAGGCCTATTCTCTCCTTTTCTCTCCCTTAATTCCTTTTGCTGTTTAGGTAGCTTCAGTTTCTGTGTCTTGAGGCGTAGCATATTACAGTGGTCTTCATGAGTTTTTCCAAATGTTCATGAGCTTTAATCCAGTTTTTATGTCTCGCAGCACCCTTATAACTTCTTGCTAGTTTGGTAGATTCAGTTTTCGAGCCTTGGGTCACTGTGGACTACATGAGACTCTGATCATGAGATCCTAAGTCCATTTTATGATGTATTTCAGCACCCAGTGGCTTTTTCACCAGACTATAATCAATCTTCCCCCTGTTACACTCTAAAAAAAAAAATAATGGGAGAAGGATCATGAGTGTGAGCACAATTAATAAGGAAATGACACATGCAATGGTTTTTTTCACAGATAGTTGAGCTTGATCGTTCATGTCATGTGTGTGAATGCAAAATTGTTCTTGGGACTCATGGTTTTCGCTTAGTTCAAAGCTATAACTTTTCATCCCAATCTAGTAACAGTCTCTAACTTTTCATTTCATTTTTTTAAAACTTTACCTATACACATAATTTATGTTGATATAATTTTTTTCCACTAGGTACAAGTCAACAATTTCATCAAGGATATCCTGAAAATATACAACAATATGTTCAAGATGTCTACCTATCTCGAGTTTTTCCACTAGGTACAAGTGAGTCATGCCATGTGCTTTAGTCTTGTTTTGGCCTACATAGGGAAAGTTGGTTGCTTCTGGATTGTTGTGTGTGGAATGTATGTTTGTTACAAGAGGCTAGATATTCTATGATATTGTCCTAGGTAACTTTGATTCAAACTTGAAAGACAAGCTTCATGTTTTATTTATTTTTTGTTTTTATTTATTTATTTTTTTGTTGAAAAACAAAAAAGACCACAATACTTATATTTGAGTTTCCT
>LPNX010659977.1:79457-119014 GCA_001517045.1 Pseudotsuga menziesii | reverse complement strand
TTTTTTTAATTAAATTAAAATTCCAATTTTCCATAATTTAATGTATAAATTTATATATTTTATTAGTAATATTTTTTACTATTATTTTAAAATATTCTAAATTTTTAATTTTTAGTTGTTAAAATGTTGAATATAAATTTATATATTTTTTCTAAAAAATATAAAAAAATAATTTAATCTTAAATTATGGATTTCTATTAATTTTTTAATTTAATATTCTTTAAAAAAATTTAAATCTTAAATTTCTATTAATTTTTTAATTTGATTTTTATTTTTTAATTTAAAAAATACTTCTATATTTTCATAATCTAAAATGAAATCTTATATACTTCATTAATAATGAAATCTTATATACTTCATTAATATTTCCATTTGATTTTCCTTAATAAATCGAAAAATATATAACCACACTTTTTATAAATTAAATTCAAATTTACACATTTATTTATTATTATTTTTTTCTTTAAAAAAAAATGATCCACATTTTCTTAATACTTTTGTTTGAGCTTAAAAAAAATACAAAAATACATAAATACATTTTTCAATAAACTAAAATCAAAACATGTCAACTAAGACATACATATAATATTTTATCTTTTAAAAAGTCAAGACATGCATATAATATTTTATCTTTTAAAAAGTCAAGACATGCATATAATATTTTATCTTTTAAAAAATATAATGCCATTATCGACAAAATTTAGTTTATCTTTTACAAAATATAATGCCATTATCGACAGCCACTGCTCCTTCTAATCCTTGGTGGAAGTCGATGTGAATGTACACAATGTCACGCGTACACAATGTACACAATGTCACGCGTGCTGTGTCTGTCGACAGGCTGTGCAAGGATGAGGGGAATGCTGTGGGGCTAAAGAGTATTTAGATCTCATTGTCAAGGAATCTCTAATGTAATAGATATCCTAGTCAGAACAATGTAGCCATTTTTCCTGATAATTTTCATCTGATAAAGATATTATGTAGCCATTTTTCCTCATAATTTTCTGTCTAGTGATGTGTCTAAAGTGCTGGTAGTGGTCTGGGTTTCTTCTCCCGTGTGTTCCTTCAATTTCAATTTCAGCAGAAATGGCTGCAAGAGGAGGAGGAGATGCAGAGGCCACTATGATGTGTTTCTGCCACTATTTGTCATAGAGCATTGAGCATTGTCCGTTTATAGTTATGTGTCTACACTGGTGGTGGTGTTCTGGGGCTTCAATATTCCATCATGAAGATGGAATATTGACACGTCACATTACACAGTTGAACATTATAGAAACTTTGAAAGGATCATAGGAATGCCCAAGAAAAGACTCTAATATTAATGTGATCCTCTGATACTAATGTGACGACGAACTACATTTAGTTCATTGAATATAAATATAAAAAATAGATAGGTAAGTAGAAAAGAATTTATGCCTATAAATAAATATAATATAAGAAAAATAAGCCTCTACCAACACGACATGGAATTAAGTAGGCTTAACTGCGAACAATGGGGTTTTCTTACAGTGACAGCGAGAATTAATTAACAATATATTATTATTTAAAGAACCACGATAATAAAAGAAGACGGTATATTGACAAGATGGACCATGGAAAAAAAATATTGACAAGATGGAATATATTATTATTTCATCACTATTACATTACTTTATATAAATCACTGTTACATTACTTTATATACACTATTACTTTACTACAACATATATGTTTCTGCAGAGGCCACTCTGATGTGTTTCTGCCACTATTTGTCATAGAGCATTGAGTTGTTCGTTTATAGTTATGTGTCTGCACTGGTGGTGGTGTTTTGGGGCTTCTTCTCCCGTCTGTTCCTTCAATTGCTGCAGGAGGAGGAGATGCAGAGGTCACTACGACGTGTTTCTGAACTTCAGAGGGCTCGATGTGCGACGAGGGTTTGTGAGTCATCTGTACGATGCACTCACCAGCGCAGGCTTCAGTGTCTTCCTTGACAGCCACCAAATGAAGAGAGGGGACGATATCTCTGCAGCCCTACACCACGGAATTCAGGTCAGCCACATTTTGATTCCCATATTTTCTACAAGTTACGCGCAATCTGCATGGTGCTTAAAAGAATCTTCGCATATCGCCAACCGACTTCTTGATGGGAAGGACGAGAAGGAGCCCGCGGCCATCGTGATTCCTCTATTTTACGATGTGAGCCCTTCGCAAGTTCGGCACCCAGATATTGAATCTAATGGCAGCCCTTTTGCTGAAGCATTCGAGGAGCATCAGAACGGTGGGAGATACAGCGCACAAGAAATTGATGAATGGAAGGCTGCCCTCTGTAAAATCTCTAGTCGTTCTGGCTGGTCACTTGAGGAAGACAGCAATGGGTTGGTAACTCATTTCTTATTTGTTTATATGCTGCTTCTTCTTCTTGTGTTAATTGTAATAAAACCCTAATTTATTCTCACATCGTCTGCAGATACGAGGCAGCGCTCGTTAAGCGCGTCGTCGAAGACGTTGGTAAACTTTGTAAGAGACGGATCTTTAGCTTTTGACTTTGTCGGTTCTTTTTCAGATGGATCTCTGTTGGTTTATAAATGATCAGCTCCTTTTTTCGATAATTTTTAATTACTTTTAAAATATAACCTCTGCAACTTTGTGCAGATGTCTCTCCCCTCCTGTGTTGTATAATGCACCTCTTCTAGATTTCTCTTTTTATATATAACTTGTTTTAAGAATTTCTCTTTTTATATATAATTAATTTATATATTTAATTATAAAAAAAATAAAAACATTTCAAATAACTTATTTTAAGAATTTAAATATATATAACTAACTTATTTTAAAAAAAATTCTCTCTGTATATATAACTAAGTGAAAAATATATTTTTAAATTTTGAAAAAAAACATAAAATGCATAATTTATATATTTGATTATGGGTGAGTGCAAGGTACACAATTTATCTGCTTTGAGTAAATAAGATTAAATGTATCACATTGAATAGCATTTGCAAATAGATAAGGTTTATGTATTGAAAGTTTTTATAACTATGTCAAGTTTCATTATTTCTAAAAGTCACTTTTTATTTTTTAGGCAAATGATAAGGTATATGTTTTTATGGGATACAAAAATTTGCTGGCATGTAGAAAACATATAGCACTATTGCAACCCTATTTTTCGAAAATAAAATTAGTAACTTTTTATTTATTTATAATTATCTAAGTGATCATTCCTCGAAAATGGTTAGTCTTTTGTGGGTGCAGCTTTTGAAGGTCTGAATAAAATAATCATGAAATGGGTTTTTTATAGAATGTAGAGGTCATACTGCACCATATAATAATTTCTTTTTAAAATGATTAAGAATTGAAAAAGTCATGGAAAAAAACACTCACAACATGTTTTTTGAGTTCACGTATTAGGACACAATAGAAATTGAAAAAAAAGGAAAATATAATACTTTTTAATAAAAAATACATATTTAGAATCTGCAAAAAAAAAAGTTATTTATGTTTAAGATTTCGTCAAAGATGATTGTGTGTAACGAGTGTGTAAACGAAGAAAAAAATAAGAGTAATTATTTATTAAATTGAAGTTTGTGGGTAAATGAGCTCTAAGAACCGAGGAGGAAGGTGTTTACGGTGTTTTTTGCAGGTGAGTGAGGTTTCGATAAATGATGATGGAGGATAAAGGGGGGGTGTCTCTGTCGCCCAGCCCCCAGAAGCAGAGGAAATTAAAATTGGTGAGATGTCAATAAACCTGTCTAAAATTCCAATCCAGGGTACAATCGGTATGGGTCAAAAGCTAGCGAAATGTATGTCGAAAGCATCATTAATCCCATCCATGGTGGTTAGATATTCGAAACTGAGAGATTAGATCCATTTTATGTCAAATCATGCACAAATTGGTAAATTCATAGGTATAAAGCCATCGGAGAAAGCACTGATATTGTGGATCAACTCTTCATGGAAACTGAAGGGGCATTTTGATCTCCGTTTGGGCTCAAAGGGTTTTTTCACGATCTCATTTATCAATCTACAGTATAGGAACTGTATCTTAGATGGGGGGGGCTATTTCTATTATTCTGTTGGTTTGTTCTCGCGGCCTTGGAAAGAGAAATTCTGTCATGAACAAGAGGATATGAGAATATCTTTAGTCTGGATTAGGATGTACTCTCTTCCCGGTGAGTATTGGGACCCATAAATTTTGGAAGATTTGGGAAATTGCTTAGGTAAATTCATCAAGATCTCCAAACAAACAAAGATTCAACGTTACACTGTCTATGCTCAAATTTGCGTTTATATAGACCTATCTAAGGAACTGCCGAAAGCAATTAGGATGATATGGGATGAAGAGGACTCAACGCAAACCCTAGACTATGAACAAATTACCTTCAGATGCAGTAGATGTCATGAATACAGTCACTTATTCAGAGAATTCCCTCTGAATGAACCTAAACTAAAGCTGGGGAAGGAAGGTGATCGAGCTGATAAAGGTTTTACAAAAGTCACATCTTGGAAGAGAGGAAGTCGAAAACATGAAAATCAAGAAATTCATAAGAAAATTGCTACCTCAAATCCTTTCGAGGTATTGGGAGATAAGGAGGACGAGACCTTGGAAACAAAGAGCACCATGAATAAGGTCCCAAACCCAGAGAATGAAAATCCTGACCAGAATCATGTAAAAGAGTCAGAACTAGAAAATAATAACACAAATGAAAGTATGGGACAAGAATCTGACGAGGAAGTCGAGGATATGGATCTAGGGGAATTGGATCTAGAAGGGATTGAAAAATCATGCACAAAGAAATACAAAGGGTATGTTCCCCAACAACAAGTTAGACTCCTTAAGGAATCTATTTTTAAATCCAGAGCCTCTAACCTATTGGGTATCAGCTTGGGTTCTCATAAAGAAACCAAAAAGAAAGTTGAGGAGAAGGGGAGGACGACACGCTGAGAAAAAAACAAACAAAGGGTTGTGAAAGTAGGAAGGAGGTTGGTTGATTCGAGACAATACCCGACAATCAAATATTCCCTAAGGTTGTAAGTTTTCCCAATGAAGATCCTCTCCTGGAATATTCGAGGCTTAAATAACTCGAGAAAGAATAAAATTCTGAGTAAAAACATTAAGAAGACAAACCTAACTATTATCTTCTTGCAAGAAATGAAGTGTTTAGCAGATCAGATCCAGGAGCTTAAGGGGAGAATCTGGGAAAGATGTGAAAGTATGGGGATAGATGCAAGAGGATTTTCTGGAGGTCTAGGTATCCTTTGGGATCCATCCTGGGTTAACCTGAGTGGGTTTCAAGGGACTTGGTACTCGCTGACAATATATTTTAGGGTTGTGGGTTTTCCTATCAAGGGGATGTTGACAAATGTATACGATCCTCAAAGAGCAGGGGATAAATAGGATTTCCTTGGCTATCTCAGAGGTTTTAGGGAGATCTTTCCTAATGCCCACTGGGCTGTGGGAGGCGATTTTAACCTAATCACTTCTTTGGAGGAAAAAAAGGGAGGAAGACGTTATTTGGAGGAAGAATGTGATCATTTTAGGGAAACCATAGAGGACCTAGATTTGGTAGAAATCACTCTGAGGTAAGGCTGGTTTACCTAGAATAATAAGAGGTCCGGGGATCGACACATAGCATCAAGATTGGACCGTTTTTAGTCACAGAAACAATAATAGACTTGGGAAGTGAGATCCATAGTGCGACGCTTTTGGGGATGGGATTTGATCATTGGCCAATTGAACTTATGTCGAGTGGGATAGGATCACAATTTAAGTAGTCGTTCCATTTTGAACATTTTTTGTTGTAGAATCTGGACTTTGAAGAAAATATTAACTCCTAGTGGGGAGAACTGCAGGATGATCAAGAGCATAGTATGTATAATTTCCAGCAAAAATTGAAGGGTTTGAAAGCCAAGATAAAAAAGTGAAATAAATAGTAGTTTGAGAACATATTCCTTGAAAAGATACGGATGGAGGGTGCATCCATGAAAGTGGGTAACACTTTTTGGCCAAATTTGGCGATGAAAACTTGATTTTTTACTCATGTGCTTGATAGAAGCCCTCGAAACGCATATATTCCAATTGAATTTCAACTTGTAGTAAAACAAAAATTGTAGAATATTATGTTGGCTTCCCCATGATATTTTTTTTAAATATTGCGATTTCATTTAATGTGTAAAATTTTGCATTTAATGAAATGTGTCACCTTAAAAATTTGAAGAAGTTAATAAGTGGCTTGTGTCCAACCCCAATAATTCAATCTTACATTCATAATTTAATATATATATATATATATGAGCATGATCTACACAAAATGCACTGTGGTCTGCATATTTTTTTGTTAATTTATTTCACAATATACAATTATTTATTATTTTTCGAAAGCGACCACATCTGACTTCAACATCATTTTATAGACATGTGTGTCCATCCCAGCGTTTTTTTCATTGTTTTCAAAAATTGAAAAATGAAAGATACCCTTTTGAAGAGGACACGTCGATGTGTGTGCTATGCATTTTTACGAAATTTTTCGATGTATATTTTTTACCCTGCGGATTTCTCTTTGAGATGCTTCGAAGTTGTTGTCAAGTTTTCTAAGTGTAAGTTTTAGAACTAATTGAAACAAAAAACCCATATGAATTCCAAAACACATGCATGATACCTCAATGGATAGAGGATTCGGTGGTGAATCTATCAGTATTAACTCCACTAAGTTGTGTGCCATAAATGGCAGGGTTTACAACCCTAGAAGACACATAGAAACATTTATTTTCCTGTAAGAGGGATAATTCTCTATTTTTTTGGCCCTCGATTGAGGTCGAGAGATTGATCGAGCTATTTAAATACCTCGATCGAGGGTTTACTAAACCCTCGATCGAGGGTTTGGAACTTGATCGTGGTTCTGGGACGTAAAGAATTTCAACATCATTTGATTCAGATTCGGCCAACTCTGTTAATAATAAATCTCTTAGAAAATTAAATAAAAAAAACCATGACATTGCCAAACCGACATCATTTTACAAACCGCCATGGGGCTAATGGTTTGAGAAATTGATTGTTAAAAGTTTTTTAATTTTCATTAAACTAATTCAAAACACAAAATAGGACTGTAATGGAGCACTACTGGGGGCGGTGGGTTTCCCTTAGATTTTATGTTAAATAGTAGTTGTGGAGTAATTGGTGTTATAGATGTGATTGATTGGAATCATAGATGTGATTAATCACATCTATAACCCAATTACTCTGCGACCCATATTCAACAGATGAAGTGAATAACATTATGGGTTTGTTGCCTATTTATAGGCGGTTAAAGATGCTCGATCAAGGTCTTCTTTAACCCTCGAACGAGCATTTATTTAACCCTTGATCGAGGTCTTGAACCACTAATCGAGGGTTTATCATAAGCTCGATCGAGCGTTTAATAAAATCTCTATCAAGGGTCTAATAAACCCTCGATCGAGGGTTTAATAAAAGATAGATTGAGCTACGTTTTTTTGTTTTTTTCGAATTCGTCTTGCCAAAAATTGTAACCCACCTCCGTGGACGCAGCCTGGAAATCCATCTCCAGGAGATCTAGGATATTGGGACAAATGAAGCATATTATCTGGCCTTGAAAGAGGAAGAGAGAACTGTGGAAGCTAAGCTAGAAGAAAGGGAGAAGTAGGAGGAAATTTTGTCGTGGAAAAATTCCAGAATTCGATGGCTCCAAGGAGAGAAAAACACAAAGATTTTTCACCACTCACTTATCCAGAACAAATTTCAAACTAAGATCTTTTTACTCAAAAATGAAAGGGGAAAAAGGGTGGATATGAGAGAAGACATTGAAGCTATCTTAAACTCTCACTTATAGGATATAGAAGCTATTACCAGAGGCATCCCGACTCTGGTTTCCAATGAACAGAATCAGTTACTGATGAAAACCATCACTCTAAAATAGGTGCAGGAAGTGGTTTTTCAAATGAAGGAAGGGACCTACTTGGGTCCAAATGGTTTTAGAGTCAAAATTTCCATAATTTTTGGGATATGGTCAAAATGGATGTGTGGAGAATATTGGAATATTCCAGGACTTCAGGCTGCATCCTTTCTACGCAGAATGCCACCTTCCTACATAGAATGCCACCTTCCTAACCTTAATCCCCAAATGTGAAGGAGTGGATACCCCTGATAAATTTAGGCCTATCCGTTTGTGTAATTTCATCTAATAAATTATTACTAAAGTCAAAGCAAATAAACTAAAACCCATTATGCCAGCTCTTATATCTCTGGAGGAGTCGAGTTTTGTGGAAGGAAGATAGATATCGAATGGGATTATTCTAGTTGACGAAATTTTACACTCTCTAAAAATAAAAAAGAAGCCCAGGTATGTTGCGCAAATTAGATATTGCAAAAGCTTATGACAAATTGAACTGGAAATTTATTAGGAAAATGTTTAAAGCTTTTGGTTTTAATCGGAGCTGGATTAACTGGGTTATGAATTTGGTTTATTCATTTTTTTTCTTCATCCTTATGAATGGGGTTCCCTACGGAATCATTAAACCCTCAAGAGGCATTTGACAAGGGGATCCCCTGTTGCCGTTTTTGTTTATTCTCATGGATGAAGGGTTGGGGAGATATATTTAGGCCCTAAGAGATAGCAATTCCATAAGAGGATTAAGGGTGACCACTATAGGGTAGAAACAAACCCACCAGAAATTTTTTGATGAAACTATGCTAATGGGGCATCCCTCTATTCAGGAGGATGGAAGTTTCAAACATTGTCTGAAACTTTTTGGCCGAGCTTCGGGTTTAGAGGTCAATGAAAAAAAATCTCAAGTTTTATTTTTCAACACCCCAGGGTTACTCGCCACAATATATGTTGAATCCTAGGGTTTCAGGAAAGATCCCTTCCATCCAAATACCTTTGAATCCCCCTAATCAAATCCATTGCTAAAAGGGTTCCTCGATTGATATGCTTGATAATATAAAGAAACGTCTGGGGAATTGGACGTTGTGACCGTTAAACCTGTCTGGTCACCTGGCTCTCGTTAACTTTGTTCTCCAAGGAATGCCGAATTATATTTGTTCTTCTATGATGGCTACAAAATCCATTCTGATGGATCTACAAAATATGCAAAGAAAATTTATTTGGAGTGGAACGCAGGATCCACAGAAATGGGCCTTGGTCAAATGGGACATGGTCTACACACCCATGTCACAAGGTGGGATGGGGATTCGTGACCTAGAAAAGGAAAGCATAGTGGTTGGGGAGAAACTCTAGTGGCGTTGGGTAACTCACACCTAGGAAACCTGGGCCAAATTATGGCATGCAAAATATGCGGAAGGTTGGGACTGTCGAGATCTTATCTAATTCTCAGGTGATAAACCAGGGCAGCACATTTGGAGAACAGCATGGCAAGGTCGAAGCCTGGTTCAGGACCACAGTTTTTAGGAGGTTTGAAATGGAAATATGGCTAGAATATGGGGGGATTCATGGCGAAAAATCCCACCTCTAGGGAGAGGGGGGAGTTCCAACTCATCCAGGAGGAGTGTAGGTCCAGAGGCATTTCCAGGGTTAAGGATCTCTAGGGGGGCCAGGAACCCATGAACTCTTTCCACTTTTTGGATCCTCGAACCTAGATATAACGGTTAGGTCCAAGGATGGAAGTTGACCATTTGGAAGAGGAACTAACAAACCATAGAATCAGACGGCATGCGGGTAATGATAAACTTCGGTGGGTTTACTCTTTGAAAGGGTTTTTTTCTTTAAAAGAATCCTATACCATTTTGATACGCAGCGATATGGGCTAGGAGGACAAAACCTGGAGCACCTTATGGGAGAAGAAGGTATGGCCTGAGATCTCAATTTTTTTTGGCTAGTGCTAAGGAAAAAAAATTAACAGGAGAAAAATTACGAAAATGAGGGATGGTCGAACCATATCGGTGCTCCCTGTGTGAACAGGGAGAGGAGACTTCCGCTCATCTTCTGGACTCCTGCAACTTCTCTTAAGTGCTCTAGGACCATGGAGTAATGATCTTCCATTGTTCAGCCATGTTATGACATAATTTGGTCAGATCTATGATGGAATGGCCCAAAAAACCTTTCCAAAACTGCATTCTTAACCTCCTTTGGGAAATTCTCCCTGTGTTTCTTATATGGGAAATATGGCTTGAACGAAACTCTAGAATTTTCAAGGAGAAGGCTAGTTTAGTCAGCAGAGTTTGGGATTGTATTACCAGTAAAATGACTTAAGCAATTCTTAAGGAAAAATGGGAGAATGGGGATTGGGATCCGACTACTAGTGAGAGGCATATCCTGCATTTCTTTTTATATATAATTAATTTATATATTTAATTATTAAAAAAATAAAATCATTTCAAATAACTTATTTTAAGAATATATATATATATATATATATATATATATATATATAACATATTTTAAGAATTTCTCTCTCTATATATATAACTAAGTGAAAAATATATTTTTAAAATTTGAAAAAAAACATAAAATTCATAATTTATATATTTGATTATGGGTGAGTGCAAGGTACACAAATTATCTTGCTTTGAGTAAATAAGATTAAATGTAGCAAATTGAGTCACGTTTGCAAATAGATAAGGTTTATGTATTGAAAGTTTTTATAACTATGTCAAGTTTCATTATTTCTAAAAGTCACTTTTTATTTTTTAGGCAAATGATAAGCTATATGTTTTGATGGGATACAAAAATTTGCAGGCATGTAGAAAACACATAGCACTACTGCAACCCTATTTTTTGAAAATAAAATTAGTAACTTTTTTTTTTAATTATCTAAGTGATCATTCCTCGAAAATGGTTAGTCTTTTGTGGGTGCAGCTTTTGAAGGTCTAAATAAAATAATCATGAAATGGGTTTTTTATAGAATGTAGAGGTCATACTGCACCATATAATAATTTCTTTTTAAAATGATTAAGAATTGAAAAAGTTATGGAAAAAAACACTAACAACATGTTTTTTGAGTTTAGGTATTAGAACACAATAGAAACTGGAAAAAAAAAAAGGAAAATATAATATTTTTTAATAAAAAATACATATTTAGAATTTGTAAAAAAAATGTTATTTATGTTTAAGATTTTGTCAAAGATGATTGTGTGTAACGAGTGTGTAAACGAAGAAAAAAAATAAGAGTAATTATTTATTAGATTGAAGTTTGTGGGTACATGAGCTCTAAGAACCGAGGTGGAAGGTGTTTACGGTGTTTTTTGCAGGTGAGTGAGGTTTCGACAGAGGATGATGGAGGACGAAGGGGGGTGTCTCTGTCGCCCAACCCCCAGAAGCAAAGGAAATGAAAATTGGTGAGATACCAATAAACCTGTTTGAAAGTCTTATCCAGGGTACAATCGGTACGAGTCGAAAGCTAGGGAAATGTATGTCGAAAGCATCTTTAATCACATCCATGGTGGTTAGATATTCGAAACTGAGAGATCAGATCCATTTTATGTCGAATCATGCACAAATTGGTAAATTCATAGGTATAAAGCCATCAGAGAAAGCACTAATATGGTGGATCAACTCTTCATGGAAACTGAATTGCCATTTTGATCTCCACTTGGGCTCAAAGGGTTTTTTCACGATCTCATTTATCAATCTACAGGATAGGAACTATATCTTAGATGGGAGGGCCTATTTCTATTATTCTATTGGTTTGTTCTTGCGACCTTGGAAAGAGAAATTATATCATGAACAAGAGGATATGAGAATATATTTAGTCTGGATTAGGATGTACTCTCTTCCCAGTGAGTATTGGGACCCATAAATATTGGAAGATTTGGGAAATTGCTTAGGTAAATTCATCGAGATCTCCGAACAAACAAAGATTCAACGTTACGCTGCCTATGCTCAAATTTACGTTTATATAGAACTATCTAAGGAACTGCCGGAAGCAATTAGGATGATATGGGATGATGAGGATTGGATGCAAACCCTAGACTATGAACAAATTACCTTCAGATGTCGTAGATGTCATGAATACAGTCACTTATTCAGGGAATTCCCTCTGAATGAACCTAAACTGAAGCTGGGGATGGAAGGAGATCGAGCTGATCAAGGTTTTACAAAAGTCACATCTTGGAAGAGAGAAAGCCGGAAACATAAAAATCAAGAAATTCAAAAGAAAATCGCTACCTCAAATCCTTTTGGAGTATTGGGAGATAAGGAGGAGGAGACCTTGGAAACAAAGAGCACCATGAATAAGGTCCCCAACTCGGAGAATGAAAATCCTAACCAGAATCATGTAAAAGAGTCAGAACTAGAAAATAATAACACAGATGAAAGTATGGGACAAGAATCTGAGGAGGAAGTTGAGGATATGGATCTAGGGGAATTGGATCTGGAAGGGATTGAAAAAGCATGCACAAAGAAATACAAAGGGTACGTTCCCCAACAACAAGTTAGCCTCCTTAAGGAAGCTATTTTTAAATCCAGAGCCTCTAACCTATTGGGTATCAGCTTAGGTTCTCATAAAGAAACCAAAAAGAAAGCTAAGGAGCAGGGGAGGAAGACACACTGAAAAAAAAATAAACAAAGGGTTGCGGAAGTAGGAAGGAGGTTGGTCGATTCGAGACAATACCCGACAATCAAATATTCCCTAGGGTTTTAAGTTTTCCCAATGAAGATCCTCTTCTGGAATATTCGAGGCTTAAATAGCTCGAGAAAGAATAAAATTCTGAGTAAAAACATTAAGAAGACAAACCTAGCTATTATCTTCTTGCAAGAAATGAAGTGCTTAGCAGATCAGATCCAGGAGCTTAAGGGGAGAATCTGGGAAAGATGTGAAAGTATGGGGATAGATGCAAGAGGATTTTCTGGAGGTATAGGTATCCTTTGGGATCCATCTTGGGTTAACCTGAGTGGGTTTCAACGGACTCGGTACTCACTAACAACATATTTTAGGGTTGTTGGTTTTCCTATCAAGGGGATGTTAACAAATGGATACGGTCCTCAAAGAGGAGGGGATAAACGGGATTTGCTTGGCTATCTCAGAGGTTTGAGGGACATCTTTCCCAATTCCCACTGGGTGGTGGGAGGTGATTTTAACCTAATCACTTCTTTGGAGGTAAAAACGGGAGGAAGACATTGTTTCAAGGAAGAATGTGATCATTTTAGGGAAACCATAGAGGACCTAGATCTGGTAGAAATCACTCCGGGGTAAGGCTGGTTTACCTGGAATAATAAGAGGTCTGGGGATCGACACGTAGCATCAAGATTGGACCAGTTTTTAGTCACAGAATCAATAATAGACTTGGGAAGTGAGATCCATAAAGCGACGCTTTTGGGGATGGGATCTGATCACTGGCCAATTGAACTTATGTCGAGTGGGCTAGGATCACAATTTAAGTATTAGTTCTGTTTTGAACATTTTTTGTTGTAGAATCCGGACTTTGAAGAAAAGATTAAGTCCTGGTGGGGAGAACTGCGGGATGATCAGGAGCATAGTATGTATAATTTCCAGCAAAACTTGAAGGGTTTGAAATCCAAGATAAAAAAGTGGAATAAATAGTAGTTTGAGAATATCTTCCTTGAAAAGATACGGATGGAGGGTGCATCCATGAAAGTGGGTAACACTTTTTGTCCAAATTTGGTGATGAAAACCTGATTTTTTACTTATGTGCTAGATAAAAGCCCTCGAAACGCATATATTCCATGTGAATTTTGCCTTGTAGTAAAAAAAAATTGTAGAATATTATGTTGGATTTCCAACGATATTTTTTTTTAAATATTGTGATTTCATTTAATGTGTAAAATTTTGCATTTAATGAACTGTGTCACCTTAAAAATTTGAAGAAGTTAATAAGTGGCTTGTGTCCAACCCCAATAATTCAATCTTACATTCATAATTTAATATATATATATGAGCATGATCTTCACAAAATGCACTGTGGTCTACATATTTTTTTGTTAATTTATTTCGCAATATACAATTATTTATTTTTTTCGAAAGTGACCACATCTGACTTCAACATCATTTTATACACATGTGTGTCCATCCCAGCTTTTTTTTTACCGTTTTCAAAAAGTGAAAAACGAAAGATACCCTTTTGAAGAGGACACGTCGATGTGTGGGCTATGCATTTTTACGAAATTTTTCGATGTCTATTTTTTACCCTGCGGATTTTTCTTTAAGATGCTTCGAAGTTGTTGTAAAGTTTTCTAAGTGTAAGTTTTAGAACTAATTGAAACAAAAAACCCATATGAATTCCAAAATGCATGCATGATACCTCAATGGATAGAGGATTCGGTGGTGAATCTATTAGTATTAACTCCACTAAGTTGTGTGCCACCAATGGCAAGGTTTACAACCCTAGAAGACACATAGAAACATTCATTTTCCTGTAAGAGGGATAATTCTCTATTTTTTCGGCCCTCAATCGAGGTCGAGAGCTTGATCAAGCTATTTAAATACCTCTATCGAGATCTTAACAAAACCTAGATCGAGGGTTTACTAAACCCTCGATCGAGGGTTTTCCAAACCCTCGATCGAGGTCTTATTAAACCCTTGATTGTGGTTCTGGGACGTAAAGAATTTCAACATCATTTGATTCAGATTCGACCAACTCTGCGAATAATAAATCTCTTAGAAAATTAAATAAATAAAAACCATGACATTGCCAAACCGCTGTCATTTTACAAACCGCCATGGGGCCAATGGTTTGAGAAATTGTTTGTTAAAAGTTTTTTAATTTTCATTAAACTAATTCAAAACACAAAGTAGGACTGTAATGGAGCACTACTGGGGGCAGTGGGTTTCCCCTAGATTTTATGTTAAATAGTAGTTGTGGAGTAATTGGTGTTATAGATGTGATTGATTGGAATCATAGATGTGATTAATCACATCTATAACCCAATTACTTTGTGACCCATATTCAACAGACGAAGTGAATAACATTACGGGTTTTTTGCCTATTTATAGGCGGTTAAAGATGCTCGATCGAGGTCTTCTTTAACCCTCGATCGAGCATTTATTTAACCTTCGATCGAGGTCTTGAACCACTGACCGAGGGTTTATCATAAGCTCGATCGAGCGTTTAATAAAAGCTCGATCAAGGGTCTAATAAAGCCTCGATCGAGCTATTAAGACCATGATCGAGGGTTTAATAAAAGATATATTGAGCTACGTTTTTTTGTCTTTGCCGAATTTGTCTTGCCAAAAATTGTAACCCACCTCTGTGGATGCAGCCTGGAAATCTGTCTCCAGGAGATCCAGGCTATTGGGACAAACGAAGGATATTATCTGGCCTTGAAAGAGGAAGAGAGAATTCTGGAAGCTAAGATAGAAGAAAGGGAGAAGTGGGAGGAAATTTTGTAATGGAAAATGTCCAGAATTCGATGGCTCCAAGGAGAGAAAAACATAAAGATTTTTCACCACTCAATTATCGAGAACAAATTTCAAACTAAGATCTTTTCACTCAAAAATGAAAGGGGAAAAAGGGTGGAGATGAGAGAAGACATTGAAGCTATCTTAAACCCTCACTTATAGGACATAGAAGCTATTAACAGAGGCATCCCGACTCTGGTTTCCAATGAACAAAATATGTTACTGATGAAAACCATCACTCTAAAATAGGTGCAGGAAGCGGTTTTTCAAATGAAGGAAGGGACCTGCTTGGGTTCGAATGGTTTTAGAGTCAAAATTTCCATCATTTCTGGGATATGGTCAACATGGATGTGTGGAGAATAGTGGAAGATTCCAGGACTTCGGGCTGCATCCTTTCTACGCAAAATGCCACCTTCCTAACCTTAATCCCCAAATGTGAAGGAGTGGACACCCCTGATAAATTTAGGCCTATCAATTTGTGTAATTTCATCTAATAAATTATTACTAAAGTCAAAGCAAATAAACTGAAACCCATTATCCCAGCTCATATATCTCTGGAGGAGTCAGGTTTTGTGGAAGGAAGATAGATATCGAATGGGATTATTCTAGTTGACGAAATTTTACACTCTCTAAAAATAAAAAAGAAGCCTAGGTATGTTGGGAAAATTAGATATTGCAAAAGCTTATGACAAATTGAATTGGAAATTTATTAGGAAAATGCTTGAAGCTTTTGGTTTTAATCCGAACTGGATTAACTGGGTTATGAATTTGGTTTATTCAATTTTTTTCTTCATCCTTGTGAGTGGGGTTCCCTATGGAATCATTAAACCCTCAAGAGGCATTTGACAAGGGGATGCCCTTTCGCCATTTTTGTTTATTCTCATGGATGAAGGGTTGGGGAGATCTATTTCGGCCGTAAGAGATAGCAATCCCATAAGAGGATTAAGGGTGACCACTAGAGGGGGAGAAACAAACCCGCCAGAAATTTTTTGATGAAACTATGCTAATCGGACATCCCTCTATTCAGGAGGATGGAAGTTTCAAACATTGTCTAAAACTTTTTGGCCGAGCTTCGAGTTTAGAGGTCAATGAAAAAAAATATCATCTTTTATTTTTCAACACCCCAGGGTTACTCGCCACAATATCTGTTGAATCCTAGGGTTTCAGGAAAGATCCCTTCCGTCCAAATACCTTTGAATCCCCCTAATCAACTCCATTGCTAAAAAAGGTTCCTGGATTGATATGCTTGATAATATAAAGAAATGTATGGGGAATTGGATGTTGTGACCGTTAAACCTATCTGGTCACCTGGTTCTGGTTAACTTTGTTCTCCAAGCAATGCCGAATTATATTTGTTCTTCTATGATGGCTCCAAAATCCATTCTGATGGATCTGTGGAATATGCAAAGAAAATTTCTTTGGAGCGGAACCCAGGATCCACAGAAATGGGCCTTGGTCAAATGGGACATAGTCTGCACACCCAAGTCACAAGGTGGGATGGGGATTCGTGACCTAGAAAAGGAAAGCATAGTGGTTGGGGAGAAACTTTGGTGGCGTTGGGTAACTCACACCCAGGAACCCTGGGCCAAATTATGGCATACAAAATATACGAAAGGTTGGGACTGTCGAGATTTTATCTGATTCTCGGGAGATAAACCAGGGCAGCACATTTGGAGAATAGCATGGCAAGGTTGAAGCTTGGTTCAGGACCAAAGTTTTTGGGAGGTTTGAAATGGAAATATGGCTAGAATATGGGGGGATTCATGGCGAAAAATCCCACCTCTAGGGAGAGGGGGGAGACCCAACTCATCCAGGAGGAGTGCAAGTCCAGAGTCATTTCTAGGGTTAAGGATCTCTGGGGGGGCCAAGAACCCATGAACTCTTACCACTTTTGGGATCCTTGAACCTAGCTATAATGGTTAGATCCAAGGATGGAAGTTGACCGTTTGGAAGAGGAACTAACAAACCATAGAATCAGACGGCATGAGGGTAATGATAAACTTCGGTGGGTTTACTCTTTGAAAGGGTTTTTTTCTTTAAAAGAATCCTATACCATTTTGATATGCAGCGATATGGGCTATGAGGACAAAACCTGGAGCCCCTTATGGGAGAAGAAGGTATGGTCTAAGATCTCAATTTTTTGTTGGCTAGTGCTAAGGAAAAAAAATTAACAAGAGAAAAATTACAAAAATGAGGGATGGTAAATTTTTTGTTGGCTAGTAAAATGACTAAAGCAATTCTTAAGGAAAAATGGGAGAATGCGGATTGGGATCTGACTAGTTGTGAGAGGAATATCCTGCATGTCTGGGGCTTCAAGGGTATTCTGACAAAAATAAGGGAATGTGCAGAGAAGCTACGAAACATGTAGAGTCTGGATAGATGGCTCTCTCCTCCTGAGCGCCTGTCCAAACTAAACTTTGACGGGGCGTCTAAGGGTAATCCAGGTTCGACGGGTTACGATTTTATTGTTTGCAACAAGTGGGGTGCCATGAGAGGTTTCAGTTATGTCTTCCTAGGCCGAGAGACCAACAAAACTGGGGAAATCAAGGGAATTCTACAAGGTTTGGAATGGGTAATGGAAAACTACAATATTCCAATGTTAGTGGAAGGTGACTCATAACTTCTCATCAGCATGGAAAACAAACTGTAGAGTGGCACCGAGAGTATTAAGGAGTAGCCTCGTGGCGTCTAGAAGGGTAGGTGGAAATCATACATAACCTTTTGATTAATGGGCTATTGTACAATTTTCCCACGTAAGGCAAGGAGGAAACAAACTTGCTAACAACTTAGAAAACCTTGGAGATAACACGTGTAGGACCGTAAGAGCAAAGGATTGGGACATGATCCTGGATGGGATGGACCGCGATAGGTGTAATTTTCTTGAAGCACATGACAAGGATAATATCTAGGTGGATCTCAGGATGGGACACCATGCATGTGGCAAATCATTCTAGCACATGGAGATGTGTGGTGGATATTTCTTATCTTAAGTAATGACCAGGCGCATAATTAATAACATCCGACGTGCTCATATGATAAGCCTAGTCAACGGTGGGAGGTACAAAGTGATATGAAGTTTGTAAGTGGAAATGTTAAATGCAGAAATGAAAATATTCGTTTACGGATAGTGGATCAAAAAGGCAGCATCATAACCTGGCGTGTGAACATAATGACTAAGGGAAGGAAGATGTTATTAGCAGGAAGCAGGGTGGCGGAGCGAGAGACATGAAATTGTTGTTTGTTTTCCCTTATACTCCTTGTGCTAAAGTCTGGAATTTGTTGAATTGTGTTGGTGTGAACAATATGGAGGGTGGTAAGAGCTGAGGTAAACGGTTGTATGATCAACCAGAATTTCATGAGCGATTGTTGAGGGTGCAAAGAAAACCTCTTTGGGAATATTGTATCTACGAACTAGAACTGTCCCTAGAGATCCAAAACCACATCGCAGAAACAGAGAAGAATCTTTGGCAGGAGTTGGACCGCCAAAATTTGAGGGAGGAGTGTAAGAAGACTAAGGAATGGATCCTCAACCCAGGTCACACGGTTGGACGTGTAAGTCAGTATGAGAAGATGATGGCGGTGTATTGGATGATGAAGAATTTAGTTGGTTGGACAGAGTGGGATAGGAAAAATGTTGAAAAGGGGGACAATGCTCAGTATCCCTGGAATTTTTCTATCTCAGCGACTGTCCAGTGTGTGGAAGCGAAAGTGGATTTCCTTATCTCTTGCATCGGCTTCCAATATTCGTCTTCCCCTCCTCTTGGAGCGTAGAAATGATATTTTAGGGTACTAATCAAGATGGTGGGTAGGACCTTGCTTATATTTTACTATAAGTTAGCTAAATGGCTGGTTTGGGTAGGGTCGTGTTATTAGTCTCTTTTTGTTTCTTTTGTTTCTGATCTGTGTAAAGTCAAGTTGTAAAGGATTATGGGCTTGATTTTTTCCTACAATAATTGTCACAAGATGCCAATTTAGATATGTTTTTCCTTGGGATGGCTTCGAGGATGAATTCTTGTTCCTGCAGGTAAGGGGTTTGATGGGAATCAAGTCCGTATCTTCTTTTTGGGTTTATGTGGGAATGGGGTAAGAGATTTTGGGTTTGCGAATTTTGGAGGAAGGGATTGTGCTATTATCTTCCATATGACGATGATAGGCTCAGTAATGTTGTTATGTAAGGACTTTCAATGCTATTAATATAATGTGAATACTTTTACTTACAAAAAAAAGCGAGTGCGTAAACAATGAATTCTTCATAAAATGGAAGAAATTCCCAATTAGCTATGGTTTATCATTTACCATAGCACAGGTTTGGTATTACCGAAGCAAATTACTCAAAACCATACAAATATGACTATTAGTGACATGCGAGCAAGTGAATTGGCATGTTTAAATTCAAATTACATCTCCCACCCTTGTAGAATTGGAAAACACGGGCGCGTTATAGAACTACAAAACGTGTGTGTGTTATAGAACTACAAAATGTGCACGTGTTATGTATTTCTATAACATGCACACATTTTGAAGAGCTAAAAATCTAGCACTATATGTAATATATCAATGTATGGATAATAGTTTATAGGGGGTGCGGAAGGGTTAAGGGCCTAGGAGGATGTTGGGAGTTCAGGCGGGGATGGTTAATAGTTGAGAGGGGGTGGGGAAGGTTCAAGGGCCTAGGAAGATGTTGGAAGTTCAAGTGGGGATGGTTAATAGTTGATAGGGGGTGGGGAAGGGTTAAGGTCCTATGAGGATGTTTTAAATTTAAGTGTAGAAAGATGAATGAAATGGGAACATTATGGGTTACAAGGGTGAAGGGGAGTGGGGATTGAGAGAATTATTAGGAGGAGAAGAGGTGTTGAAGACATATAGGGTTAGAAGCAGTACACGAGACTTGAGTGACGAAGGGGGATAAGGTGGAGGGGAGGAAGTAAGTGATGGTTTTATGAGAGAGAGGATTAGTGAATGGAAAGGTGGATATGGAGTATTAGAGGAGGAATAGGATGTGTTGGAGAAGGGAGGCGAAGGAGGAGGAAATTGAAGAGATGGGAATGAAATGCGATAAAATAGAGAATCATTAGAGGAAATTTCAACTCAAAATGGGCCTCCTAAGAAAAATAATAAAATAATATTTATTGCCCATGGGGGGCAGAACAAGTGCTAAAGTGGAATTGTTGAAATTGGTTGTAAACAGAAGGTCTCGTGTTCAAATCCCTCCCAAATTTACCCAAGCGCCATGGTTCAGTCCCTGTGGATGCACCTAGGGGTATAGTGGTAGCGGGATTGGATCCGTGGACCCCGTGTCACGCGAGTACTAGCCCGTCCCTAGTTGCTAGTTCCCCTAGTTACAAAAAAAATAAATAAAAAATAAAATAAAATAATATTTATTAATTTTGGAGGAAGAAAAGAAAAAAACTACTTTTCTTGTTCGTATTTTTTACATATCTCTCTGTGATTTCACTCAAATTTCGATAGGGAGAGCTTGTTGGATAAGGAATGTGATTTCACAGCCAACGAACTCTCTCGATCAAAATTTGAGTAAAATCACAGGGATATATGTCAAAAGTAAAAACAAAAAAAATAGTTTTTTTATGATACCTATCCCCAAATTTATATTAATTTTTTTAAGACCTATACGGTATTTCAAGTTTAAGGCAATTTCATTGGCTAACACATGATGCCATGGAATTTGAATTATGGTTAAAAGGCCCATTTTGAGTTGAAATTTCCTCTAACGATGGGTCATAATGAGGTATGGGGTTGAGGAGAAGGGATAAGTTGAAAACATAAAAGAAGAAGAAGAAGAAGAAGAAGAAGAGAGAGAGAGAGAGAGAATGATGTGGAGAGAGTGTGAGAGACAATAAGATATAGAGGAAGGAGGGGGGGTGAGGGAGGGATGGAAATAGAGTGAAGGAAAGAGATATTAAGGGAGCGATAGAAGGTGTGTGTGAGAGAGGGGTTACAGGGGGGTAGACACAAGGAGAGAAAGGGGTAAGTTAACACATGTATAGAGAGATGGTGTCAAAGGAAAAGGGTGGAGGGTTGAGAGATGGAGAGAGAGGGAGGTTTTGGAAGAGAGAAACATGGATAGGGAGGGTGAAAAGTGATAAGGAGGGAAGGATACAAGTTGAGACAGAGAGAGAGCGAAAGAGAGGGATAATTGCATAGAGGGCTAGTAATTAAGGGAGAAGGGAGGGATATATTTATAGATGGAGGTAAATAGAAGGTGGAGATATAGGGAGAGACAGAGGGAGTTTGTGAGAGAAGGGGACACACACACACACACACACATATTATGTGGGAGATAGGGGGATGGGTGAGTGGCATAGGGAGAGGGGGAGGGGTGAGAAATAGAGAGAGAGTGATGGAGGGAAGGATAGTGAGGGAAGTAGAGAGAAGGTGGAGAGAGATTATGAGACATGGGAAGTGAGGGAGGGACACACATAGAGAGATATTGTGTGGGAGAGAGGGAGGGATGGGTGAGCATCTAAGAGGGAGGCGAGGTGAATGATCTAGAGAGTGATATGGAGGGAGGGATAGTGAGGGAGGTATATAGAAGGTGGAGATATACTATGAGAGAGGGGGGGTGAGGAAGTGACACAAACACATAGATATATAAAGAGATAAGGGGAGGGGATACACACACACACAAAGAGAGAGAGAGAGAGGGGGTGAGTGATAGAGAGAGAGGGGGGAGGGGTGAGTGATAGAGAGAGAGTGGTGGAGGGAGGGATAGAGAGGGAGGTATAGTGAAGGTGGAGAGAGGTTATGAGAGAGGGGGAATTAAGGAGGGACACACACACACACATATATATATATATAGAGAGAGAGAGAGAGATTGTGTGGGAGAGAGGGTAGGTAGGTGTGAGAAACAACAAGAGAGGGGGGAGGGGGAGAAATATAGAGAGAGTGATGTAGGAAGAGATAGTGAGGGAGGTATAAATAAGGTGGAGAGAGGTTTTGATAGATGGGAAGTGAGGGAGGGAGACACACACACAGATATATATAGAGAGAGAGGGAGGTTGTGAGGGATAGAAGGGGGAAAGATACACACACAAACACACAAAGGTAGTGAGAGATGGAAATACAAAGGCAGGGAGGGCCAATGAGTAAGGCATAGAGGGATAATGAGTAAGGCACATGTGTATCCATCGATGCAAAAAATATTATGTAGGGATCGAGCCTTGTATTTCCTCCCTTTACCATGCAGAGGCCTTAATACCCATATCTAATGCTCAAAACCTCTTAAAGGCATGTGCATATTTTCTTGGAGACCAAGCATAAATTGAGTAGGTCATCTTTGGTGCTTCAAGGAGTTTTTCATTAACATGGGTGCCTCAAATATTCCATTACGGCTTAAGGAATGAGCATATCCCCTCATTCATGTCTCAGAGGTCCCAAACCTACAGCTCAAAACCACCTAATTATACTAACATCCATATTCATATTCCAAATATATATATGAGATGCCATGTGTGATTTTCTAAGGCATCCTTCCTATCCCTAGATGCATAGACTATTTAGTTAGGGCCTAAGGCCATAGTTTCCTCCCCTAACCATGTCCATGGCCTTGAGATGCGTACCTAGTGCTCAACAAATGATGATGGCATGTATATCCTGATTAAGATTCAAATGATTCACTTTTAATATCATTTGTGGTTGTTGGAGGCATCAATTTTGGCCCTAAATGGTTAACAACTTCCTTTAAGGCCTAAGGACCAAGTTTTTCCCCCTACCCATGTGAAGGGGCCTAATAATTGTACTTAGTGCTAAAATTGTTCTAATGGAACTAGTATCCCCATTTCAAGGTAAATGAAACCAAGGAAAGATCTATTGAGGTTGTTCAACACATCATCCTTGGCTCTAGATGGATAGAAGCATATTCTAGGGGTTAAGGCCTAGGTTTCCTCCCTTATTATGTCTAAGGTCCCAAGACACATATATATTACTTAGAAACCACTAATGGTTCCCATATCCCCATTCAAAACAAAACTAACAGCATGAGAGGTCATCTATGGTGATTCATAGTGCCATTCATGGACCTTGAGCCCTAAAAGATGGCTTACAATGTAAAATTAAAGCTTTATGTACCAACCATAATTAACACCTTATCCTCCTTATCTAATGCTAAAAATATCCTAATCGTGGCCATATCCCAACTTAAAGGTTGAGGATACCCTTAAGAGATAATGTGTGATTGTTAGAGGTGTTGTTATTGACCCTATATGTCTATAGGATTCCTTTAGGCCTTAAGGACTAGGTTTCCTCCCTCAACCATGTCTACAGATATGTTTCTAGTGCTAGGAGAATTCTACTGCATTGCATATTCTCTCTTAGGTGCAAAATATCACATACACGGGTCCTATGTGCAGGTTCGATTCCTTGATCATGGACCTCAAGCCTTAAAATCTACCTTTAGGGCATAATTATTGAGTTTCCTCCCTTGAGCATGCTCAAGGGACTATGACCCATACATAGTCCTTAAAACCTCCTGATGGTGTCCATATTACCACACAAAGAAAAATTATGCTCTTGGGAGGTTAGGCATGGTTGTTTGAGATGTTATTCTTGATGATGTTAAAATATTACTATAGGTCCTAAGTCTTGATGATGTAAACTATTGTTTTTATTCATTTCCATAGCCATGCACTAAAACCATTTTTTGTGGTTCTCCATAATGCGTGCATGTTTTACTTCTCTAAAACGCATGGGTGTTTTGCCTCTCCAAAATGCGTGCACGTTTTGCTTCTCCATAATGTGTGCGCGTTTTGCTTCTCCATAACACGTATGCATTTTGTAACTATAAAATGCATGCACGTTTTGTAACTATAAAACGGGTGCGTGTTTTGCCTAGCCTAACTTAAGTGTCATATGGCATGTCAGGCTCAAGATTAACCAAACCAAGCATTACATAACGTGAGCACGTTGTGTTTTTATGTATCATGAGCGTGTTTCCGAAAAATAGGATTGCATCTAAAAGATCCCTTGACTTCTTGCATACACCCTTATATAAAAATTCAAATATTTTAAATAACTTGTTTTAAGAATTTTTCTTTTTATATATACCAAAGTGAAAAATATTTTTTTTATAAAACTGAAAAAAATATATATAATTTATATATTTTATTATATAAGAAATCAAATTTTAAATAATTTCTTTTTCTATATATGACTAAGCGAAAAAAATATATTTTTAAAATTTGAAAAAACAAACATACAATTCATGATTTATTTTATATTTGATTATATAACAAATCAAGCATTTTAAATAATATGTTTTAAAAATTAAAAAATGTTAATAAACATTTTCGGAAATCTTTGATAATCTACTTAATTTATATATTTGATTATATAAAAAATCAAGCATTTAACCTATTTTAACCATTCTTAATAAACCTTCTTCAAGTTCTTTGACAATTTACTTAACGTTGTGTTGAAGGTCTTCACAAAATATCATATATATTTTACTATCGAATTTTTTTAAAGGATTCTTAGAATTTATCTTTCTGAAACAAAGTTTACTTGCTTATTGGGTGAAACTATGATATATTTTTTAACAAAGTTTGCTTGCTTATGGGGTGAAACTATGATGATTATATGTTATTCTTTTGGAAGAAACACATTGCAAATGAGGATATGTTATTCTTTTGTAGGTTTCCATCCAAAAAAATAAAAATTAATAAAATGAAGCCAAAACCTTAGGATGCTATCCTTGAAGAGTTAAAATGTGCTTGACATGTTCACCAACATGCCACTTTTCCTCTCCTAACATGAGCACTCTTTCTTAGATGACTTGCAAGGCTTCTTGGAGTGGTGTGACCTAGAGATGCATGCACAAAGAGCATCAAATGCAGAGTGCTCCTCTTCTGAAATGATACCACATGTGAGCAAAGGGCCATTTCATGCGGAGTTGATTGGATGAATTGTAACTTGAAGAAAACATTGCTTGGAGTCTTTATACTTGTCTTTATGCAAGGAAGGAAGGTGCTAGGGTTTGTGAAAGACATAACCTAGAAGATACTTGAAGGGTTGGGGTTTTTGAAAGAAAAAACCTAGAGGATAATTGAAGTGATAGGGTTTGATTCCATATGAGCAGGAATTAGCGTTTTGATAGTGGTTCCAACCTCATCAACAATCACATGGAGAGCAAGAATTTAGCAGACAACACTTTTTTATGAATGCAGGATTGGCAGGATTGTAGCTTTTTCCTGGGATTCTATCATGTATGAGAATATGGGAATGGCATTGAATCAAAAGCACCAAGCCCTCCATGTAACCCGATATCAATGGTTTTGATTGTTGAACTCCTCATTCATAGGCTTAGAAAAACTGTATCTTTCACTTGAGCCAAAATCCCTTATTAGGCATGTCATGGTTTTTTTACAATATTTTTAAGGCTTGGACATAACAGTTCTACAATTTACACTTACAGCCAATGCACAAAGCTCAAAAATATACTACATCAATTCCATTATATATGTGCCTCAAATTATAACATTAAAGTTGAATATATCCAATAAAGAGACAAGAGTCCATTGAATAATCATTCCATGCATTGCACAATTCAGTCTTGATATTATCAAGTCTTAAGAGGACAAACATATCACTCTTCACAACCCTCCTATTATGGCTAATAAACACTATATTAGAAGAAGTATTTTTAGGTAGGAAAAGAAAAAAATAGTACATGACAACCACCTTATAATGCAAAATGATAGCCTTGAATATCCCAAAATCTAGCTCCAAATATGAAAATGGAGTGTTTGGGGATTGACTTATGGAGCTAGAAGGGAACCTTGTGTTATCTTGTTGAGCACCCAACAATATCTCTGAAATCAAAAGAGATAAGTGTTTGGAGTAGGCATATTAGTTAGGTTGTACTTTCATTGTTTCACACATTAATTCCCCTAAGTTTAAGTGAGACCTAAAAAATAACTAAAATTTATAGGACCATTTGCAAAACAAAACAATCTATTGTTTCATTCTCACTTTTACTTTCAAAGCATTGTTCTTTAAGATTCTTTATTTTTCAAGAGCACAATATTTCAAATTCCAAATTTACAATTGCAATCAACCACATGTTCATTGTTTATTGATTTTGCAGAAGGTTCATTTTAGCATTGTGAATGTGAATATTGGCTACTAAATTGATTTAAAGTTTAATTTCATAGAGTGTGACTCCATATCCCAAATACAGTAGGAACTAGTTTTGTGAATTATTATTTATTTCTTGTAATTGTATTTGATTTATTTTCAAAACAAGGTTCGCCTGTCATTGAAAAACCTTTGCATTTTTGCACGATTGCTTGTCATTGAATTTAAGTAAACCTTAATCAATTTTAACAACTAATTAAAACAAAACCTTCAAAAACTTAGTAAATAGGAACCACCCCCCTAGACCTTTGGGAGTTGGTTCTAAATGAAGGAGATAGGAATCGAGGTGACAGTGGGTTCCAAACTCATAGTTTCCCCTCAAGAACAAACCTAGTGGTTGGGAGACTTTTCTACAATGAAGTATGCTTTAGGCGGTAACAAGCTCAATATCAAGTGCCAACTTGTCAATACATGTGAAAAAGATAGCTCCATGGAATAAGGATCCACCAATAAAGATAGTGGCATCAAATTAAGTGCAATCCCTTAGACCCTCACCCCACCCACAATACTCAGCCAATCTCATGAAGGGGTCAACCCATTCTCTAACCAATAGAGGGAAACCATGCATAAAAATGTGTCAAGAGAGAAGACTAAGGGGAGAATTCCATAGTCCACTAGCAAATGTAATTATATAGTCAAGAGGCCATCCAGGTTCCTTGAAGCAAGGGTGCTACATGGAAAATGTGTAATGCCACCAAACATGTGCTAGAAAGAATGGCGCTCCATGCAAGATCAACAATGAGTCATCAATAAGTGTGAACCACATCCAATGAGCTAGAGCACTCCAATAGAAAATCCTCCAGAGTCCAAATACCATATTTAACATGAAATAATCCTAGTACTTCATAGAAAATGATAATCCATGTCATCAAGATTCCAAATCAAACCAAAATTCGAGGGCACTCCATGAGAACATGAGAAAATGACATATGAGTGAATTTCACCATCATTTCCTAGTGTTCTAGCTCGAAGGAATCAAACTCACATAACCACATCAATAACCATACTGTCAAACATTGCATTAGAAATACTTCATCAAGGAGCAATGATTAACACTTTAAAACTTAGGGAAACCCTAAATTGATTGGTTCCCATTCCATGAAAGCATAAAGTGTTAGATGAATTCTAAGGAAAGATACTCAAGCATTCCAATATTACCAAAAAGAGAGAATATCAATATCAATACACCAATATATCATGAGGATCCATCAACCAATCACCAACTAGGGCATCATCACAACAAGAACCATAACTCTAGCATCAAGCACCCAAGACATCCTGCAGCTTCATCAACTTGTCAACAAGATTTGTGATGAAAATCATAAGTGTAGAGCCTCATAAAATATGAGGGGTGGACAGCCACAACAGCCTGAATGAAACTCAGATCCACCCAAAACACCCCATGCTAAAATAAACCATCCCAACAAAGAGCCCTATGCCTAACTTCAAAAGTGACTTTAATATTTTTTTGAGCATCAATACAGACTATGTCAAAGGAAGATAGGGTCTATATCCTTTAATATTCAAAAAGCCAAATTTAAGGCCTTGAAAGTTGAACTACATCCTCATTTTCCGCCTCATTATTAGAATATATCCCTAGACCTCTTCAAATGAAGTCTTTGACCTTTTAACACCTATACCGAATATAATAACATCATAATCCAACCCCGATAAAATCTAGGGTTATTCTTTCATGGTCCATCAAATCAACAGGTAGCTGCCTTAATTTTGGTTGATATCTTCTTTGTAGGGTTGTCATCCTCTATCCTCTAGCAGGATGCTCCAAAATATTTTTGAAAATAGGTGTGCACAGTGACACTGAATTTTTTCTGTAATATCATCCATCAAACAGGAAAATGTTGCTCCTATAATCTATTATATATATTTTAAGTTATATCCATTTGCTAATGTGCGTGACTATTTTGATTGAAATCCATAGATTCTTACAAATGGATTAATAATGATGTTTTTTCCTGTTCCAAGAGGGTTCATAACTTCCAAGTACACATGCTTTTGCAATAGTGGAAGGCTGTGAAGGAAGAACATACTAAAGCTGTGGATGTTCCTCAACGAGGAAGTCAATAAACTAAATTTGGAGGAGATTTCACCCTATTCAAGACTTTTGAAAATGATTGCTGCTCTTCACGGAACCAAGACTGTATTGTGTATCTTAAAGGTGAAAATTTTGTTAGCATAGCCATTGATACTAGGTACAAGTTGCATTATTTATTGAATGCATCACTGTTTCTTTTGAGTTCAGTAATTTGTGGTGTTTTACACTTTCTACTTGCGCCTTTTTTTTCAACCATACTGGCATACACACTTTCTATATTTAATTTTGAGGAAATGATTTCTGCATATCTCTTTCAAACATATCAATTTTCATAACTAATATGTATGTCTTTAAAATAAGAGTATTGTATTCATCTAAATGCTATAATCAAAGATACAGCCTCTATGACATATTGGACTCTTTCCAATTTGGATGCTGAACAAACAATTTAATGTTGTTTGTAATCCTTGTTTTCTTCTTTGAAGAGTTAGGTGGGTCTCTTTTACTTATACACTTTTTTGTTATACTGGTTGACCTATATTCATTTCTTTACCAAAGTTATCTAAATGGAATTTGAAGGTGTATTTGTTCTTTGATTACTAGGTTTCCTTTCCCTGAATCTTCTTCTAGTGTTTGGATTGACATGTATACGACCCAAAACCATAGTTACCGGAAACATATGTGTTTTTTCCCTAGTATGCAAATATTCACATTTTTCCAAGTTCCAAATGTTTGCATTAGAGGAAATTTCAAGTCAAAATGGGCCTCCTAAAATGAACTAATAAAATAATAAAATAATATTTATTAATTTTGGAGGAAGAAAAGAAAAAAACTACTTTTTTGTTTGTATTTTTGACATATCTCCTCGTGTTTTTACTCAAATTTCGATCGGGAGAGCTCGTTGGATGTAGAATTAAATTCCACATCCAACGAGTACCAACACGGCATACTTTTGACGGACCTCGCTACCCCAAAAACAAGAAATACCTGAAAAAACGGAAGAATGACATTATCATTTCATTTTTCAGGTATTTCTTGTTTTTGGGGTAGCAGGGTCCGTCAAAATTATGTCGTGTTGGTACTTGTTGGATGTGGAATTTAATTCCGCATACAACGAGCTCTCCCAATCCAAATTTGAGTAAAAACACAGGGAGATATGTCAAAAATACAAACAAAAAAGTATTTTTTTTATAATACCTATCCCCAAATTTATATTAAAAAAATGCTTAAGACCTATATGGTATTTCAAATTTAAAGCAGTTTCATTGGCTAACACATGATGACATGGAATTTGAATAAAAGTTAAAAGGCCCATTTTGAGTTGAAATTTCCTCAGGCAATATTTGAAATATAGATGAAAGGAAGAGAACACACCATGAAGGCTTTCCAAACTTAAATATCTCATTCCTTAACAAATATTATATACATCTAAATTTAGTAGGATAAAATTAGAGACTGAGGACAGTAATAGCTTGTAGCCTAAAACAAACTAATATATCAAAAATACTTTTTCTCTTGTGAGAAGCAGTAACAATAATCAAGTGTCTAAAACTATACAAAAGGTACTTTCAATGGCCATCATCTATATAATCTTAAAATGAATAATTGCAGTTCAGTAAATTGTGTGCATCTTATTTCATCAATATTGCTTGTACTAGATCTATTCAACTGATTTCCTAAATTTTATCTTCAACATAAAGATGTTTCAGATGCTGATGTAGCACTGCATAGATTGTTACCAATATACCAAAAGGGATTTACATTCAAATACCCCTACAATGGCGATTTGAGTCCCTTTGCACCAAGAATCTCCCTAAATCTTTCAAATATGTTCTTTCTTAATGTTATAGTGAAAACTTTTTCTAGGCGGTCTTGAGAGATTTAATAGTTGTTTGATGTGGTGATGATTAACCTCAATGTGCTTGGTCTCAATATGAAATAATTTATCCTTTAAGTTTGATAAAAAAATTGATTATTTCTAAAGAGAGGTGTGGTCTAAGTTGATTCTAGTATCTAGGCTCAAGTCCCTAAGAATACTCTAATCCATATTTCTTCACAAGATGCACTTGTTGCTATACTGTACCACTTTTCTATGGAGGATGATGCAATGGTTGGTTTCTTTTAGCTAGCCCATGAAATCACCCTCGATCCCATGTTGAATGAATAACTTGTGGTAAATTTCATTTCATCTATGCCACCTGCTTAGTCTGAACTTTTGCAATTGATCAACTTAAAGTTATCATTGTGCACATACTAAGACTATAATGAAAATTGCAATGAATGGCTCTCGGGAAAACCAAAAATCTTGAATCTTGTTACAATGTCGAAAACATAACCTGAATGTACACTAGTTTTGGTAAGGTATTGAATCATGACACTCTTTATTGACTGTATATCTGTAACATCCAACTTTTAACCAATCAAATGCACTAATCTATAATATTATATTAGTTATAATATTATATTAATTAAATATTTTAATGGTGTTGTTATTTGGACTGGTGTCACATTTAGAGGTATATGTTGATTTGTAATGACACCATAATACACACACACACACATATGTGTGTGTGTGTGTGTGTGTGAATTGATTTGTAAATATTCCTAGCTCAGAGCTCTAGGAAATGGCCTGACTAGCTAATGGTTAAGATTTTAATTTATGGGATTGGTTGTGGTGTTATGTTTAAATGTTTTAAAACCGAAGCACAATAGATAATATAATAACCACCAAAATGCAAGAGCACAAGGGGGCTATGAGTCCACAAAAGGCAAAGAGGAAAGGGGATCCATGGGAGGATTTTTTTCCTTGTGTAATTTGTTGAAATGTTACCTTTTTTCCATGCCTTATTAAAATCTCTCTAACCTACCTTGATCATATTTCCAAGACGAAATCCATAATGTTTCTTGGAAGGCATGTACAAGGAAAGATATAACATGTATTTTTTTTTTCTGGAGAGCTTTCTTATTCCATTATCCTCTATCCTGGAACGAAGCTATATGTTCTTTGATGGCTATCATTGCCTGTCTCTAGCAAAATAAATCCATGAACTTGAAAGAGGCAACCTGTTGTTAAAAGTTTAACTTTCGAGAATCCCTCAAATTGTGCAAAAGAAATTTAAGGGTGAAAATAATGAACTCAGCTAACCCTCATTATTTGCATTAAAAAATATATAAAAGGAAATCAAAACTCTTGCAAGTCGGCTCAGTAAAATTACTAAGAAAAAAACCAGTATAAAGATACTTGATTTCTCCTTCAAAAGGAGTTGAAAAATCCGTTGGCCTATGAGGAATCTTGGGTTGCTCTATGAGGAAATTCGTCGAGCTTGACTGAGGTTTCCTCGAACACGAACTTCTACAACATAAGATATTTTTGGGGTTATCCTCCGTGGTTACAGTATATAGAAGAATAAAAGAAATTGTTGGGACGGTCTGAGGATTTTTCGATGGTGAGGGACCAGTCAACAAATGACTTGACTGAGTCCAAATTTTATTCTCCCAATGCATTTCCAAACCCCTAAACACTCAGGAAACCCCTATTTCACCCTAGTTCTCCCAATGCATCTCCAAACCCCCAAACAATAAAAAATAAAATCTATTTTCTCTATGGAGAAGGAGTTAATTCATTTTTCAAATGGCCTTACTCTACGCAATGCATTTCTTTGAAGTTAAGCAATATTCCTTTTTATGTGTTCTGCACATAAAAAAAAATTGAATATTAAGTGTTTTGGTTGATATTTCAACTTACTAAAGACATCTCGGTCTCCTTTTCGGTTGTGGTCTCGATCTCCTCTGGGCATAGAACTGGGTGTAGAAGTACGTGGGTCTCCTCTAGGTGAACAACCACAAGGCTTCAGTAATTTGTGGGTCACCTCCTCTTCTGGTGCGTGATAGGTTTATACTTCCTTCTTCTCTAGGTCAGACATCAACTATGTCGTGGTTTATCCCTTCGAGTAGACATTTATCCCTTTGTCGTGGCCGTTTATCCCAAATCAAAATGAGATCGACGAAAATCCAGATATTATTGACCCTGGTTGAAATGTTTACTAATAACTTTGAATAAATCTTACAAGTTTGGATAATCTAAAATGCTTGAAATGTTTAATGACATTCTTAATAGTAAGCTAAAATATAGATGTATTAATGGTTTATTAATAAGGGTATGGGATTATATACTCAACTTGAATTTATTGAGGGTTTTTGAATAAGTTTTTTTTGGAGAGGGATTACAAAAACTAAGGTGCAAAGCTTCATAGGCTACCAACTATATATACACTCCACCCACTCTAGCTAGCCATACATAGAACACATAACACAATTTTATTCTTGAAATTAAGAACGGAATATAGTTTGTCTGTAAAATTATACAATGGGCATAAAACAAAATTTTGTTGTTGAAATTATGAACATAACATAATTTGTCTTGCGAATTATCTACATTTTTTATTGTGTTTCATAATATTTGGAAACATCCTTGCCAACAATGAAATTTAATAATGAATTCTAAATAATCGAGTTTAGATGTCTAATTTTATTATTATTGTCAAAATAAAATATATTCTCATAAAGGAATAATAACATAAACACCCTAGCAAGCTCCACATCCACTTTATCAAATAAACACCATTGTCAATCCACATTTTTTAATTTTTAATTTTTCTACTTCCAATACATAGTCTGCTTTTCAATTTTATAAATTGTTTGAACTAATCCTATGTTTTTGTAAATTGTTTCAAAAATTCCTATGCCTTATGTTTTTGTAAATTGTTTCAAAAATTCCTATGCCTTATGTTTTTGTAAATTGTTTCAAATAGTCCTATGTCTTAGGGTCGCATTTAACATAATACCAAGAGGGAGGGTACTCATGTCCAATTTCACATAAAGTTCTTTGTTATTTAGTGTAGCAAAGGGTGGACCTTGTTCCAAGTAGTATAAGTCAATAACATTTTTTAGTGACTAATATGTTACATGCAAAATTATTTTTATGTATTCCTAAAATAGTCATTAATCCAAGTAATGTAACCATTTAATTGGATATCTTTACTTTATTTTACATTTTTTTAAATATATCCATTTAATTGAATATATGTACCTTATCTTTCATCTTTATAGAAAAACAAATATTGGCAAGGGTTTGTCATGGGAGTTGTGTTCTAATGGCATTGTGTGGTTGCTAGGGCCTCATAGGTGTTGGGATCCAGTCCTAGGAATTCCTATGGGACACCTTTGATTCCAGGAGATGGAATAGCATGGTGGTGAATTTCAAGTAAAAAAACATATGGGCAATTTTAAGGATAATAGAAAATGTATACATCGTAATTAAATTAATAATTTTAAATACAACACTTTATTGTTATGTATATGTATTTTAGTAGTTGTTAATTCTTTTCTTCAACTGAACATGTTGCGAATTTCAAATAATATATATCAAGTTCATACAAGTTGCTTACTCAACAAAAAAACATATATTAATTAAAAATGTGTAATTTTTTGTAGCGTTTTTAAATAAAGGTAGCAAAATATAATAATAAAGCATAAAATGTAACTAAAATTATAAGATTTTTCTTGATTATGATATTCGACTACTACAACCATAATAATATTTGGTCTCATGTATGATGATGATGTCAACGATGATGAAGATGATGATGATGATGATGATGATGATGATGATGATGACGATGATGATCAACATGATGATGAGGATGATGATGATGAATATGATCATGATGATCATGATTATGAAGACGATGATGATGAACATGATGGTGATGATGATGATTGTGATGATCATGATGATCATGATGATCATGATCATGATGAAGATGATGATGATGATGATGATGATGATGAAGATGATGAAGATCACAATTATGATGTTGAAGTTTTCTTTCTTCACTGGTATGGGTGAGGAGAGCAGATGAGTTAGAGAAAGATATGAAGTGTGAGACCTATATACTTTTGAACTATGATCCACAAAACCTTTAGCAATGAATCTACCATTCGCAATATCAGAGATTTAAACTTCATTGGGAGAGACAAAAACCATCTAAGGAGACCCAGTGTGGGTCATATGGTATACTGAAAATATATTAGAAACAAGACCTCAGACATATAAGACATTATTGAAGGAACCATGGTCAAAATAAATGCTACCTTTACCCTTACTTTTAGTTTCTAAGTTGTCTCCCAGTGAAACATTTGGACATTTCGAATAATCAATATATGAGAATACCTCCTTTGTTGAAACCATGTTCCTAGAAGCTCCAGAATCGATGATAACAAGATGAGATCTTACAGCACTTGCAACAAGGGAATGAGCTCTCTCCTTGTATTTGAAACTAGATCCTCCTTCCTTCTTCTTTGTGCCATCATGAAGGGATATGTTGTTCTTCTCTAGGATTTGAGTCGGCATATCAATATGATTCTTCATGCAAGAGCTCTCAGGATGAAATCCCTTACCACAGAATGCACACTTGCTACCTTCACCTTTACCTTTGTTCTTCTGAAATTTCTTCTTCTTAGAGTTTGTGGACTCCTCATGAGACTTGGAATTGTCTCCTTTTTTATCTGGGGGTTTCTTATCCTTCCTCTTACATTTAGAATCAACCTTGGAATCTCCAGTAACGAAATATTGATCTTTGCAAGGTTTGATGGTTCCCATAAAGACCAATTTGTCTTGCTCATGAGTCAAGATTCCATGAAATCTTCCAGTGAAGTAATCTTCTAGTTTTGAACTGTCAACTTGGTGGCATGGAATGTCAAAAAAAATACTGAGTAGTTAGGGCCAAGCTTCGAAAGTATGGCCAAGACTAGTTGTTCATCTTCTTTGTCAATAGAACATTGTTTTAGCTGCAAAACCGATGATTTGAATTTGGAAAAGTAGACTTGCAAGGATTCAAAGCTACTTGGAGTCAGTGAAATCAACTTGTTCTCTAATTGATGACCCCGCATATTATCTATCTTCCCAAATAAAGTTTGAATATTCTCCCATACATAATTTGGAGACAACAATCGAACATGATGAAATAGAAGGTCTCTGGAAATGGTGAGACATAAGATACCATACGCCTCATCTCTCCTATTATGCAATTTTATCTTCTCATCCATTGCATTAGGCTCGGCTTCAATTTCCACGGTCACTCTGTAGAGGAATTTACTCATCATCATAATCTCCATCTTTGCCTTCCATTCGAAATAGTTGAATGGAGTTAAGATGATTTGTTGAGATTGATCCATTCTTCAGCAACTACACCCTTGAACAGATAGAATGTGCTCCCAATGAGTGATGTCGACCCTGCAAATTCAATTTGAAGAGGATAAAAATCGAGCTACCAAGAATTTTATGGCATGTGGAAATTAATCCCAAGCTTAGATCAGTTGAACTCACAAAATTGCTTGAAAAATATGCAAGAAACATACAAAAGGAGACTGAATCAAATGAATAAAAAAAAATATTGTTGATATTAATTTATACCAAACATCATTAAATAGATATAGGCTTCTCATCATATAGATATTTCAATGATTTGAAATCTCAAATATTCTATTCGAATCAGTACAAACGCAGGCTTACTAAACTAGTTAAAATCCCCCATAGGTGCATAAAGAACTATCCGAAATAGTTAATATGCTCACGAATTTGCCAAATGAGTAGGTAAAACTGATAAGTGATGGAAAGTGTACTTTATCATTCTTTTAAATGAGGAAAATAAGGGAGGCAATTTGTTGCAAAAAACAAGGAAGACTACCTTAAAACTGCAGAAAAGATAGTGTTATCGGATAAATCTACTCAAGCAAACTCAAGCCAGATCTCCCTAGTCCAAGTGGATTTAGAAAAAATCAAGTACACAATAAAATCTAATTTTCTATATCAAATAGAAATTTAATTCAACATATAGATCGCTTACCTACAATATGCAAATCTTGTTCTCTCTTTGTTGATCCAAGCTCCAGAACCTTCAGATCTTCGGTTGCAAAACCCTGTAAAGCAAGTGGAAAAAAGCAATCCGTACATGCCTATCTAAACATGAATTAATCTAAGCTAATAGTTAAGGAAGAAATCTCTAAACATTAGTAACACAATAACATTTATGGAAAGAGATTTGTCTTAATGTAATCAATGAGATACATACAATTATATAGGAGAGAACATCACAACCTAGTCTTAACGCTACAATCTTCCATCCAACAATCCAAGCCAAATACTCCAAAGTAAGATAGCAAGCCTCCCAAAGGATTATAGGGATCTCCTAGAAATTCCACCATCATAATAGTACCATAGTCCTTCTTCTCTTTAAAATGGAGAGAGGATTTAATTTATAAGGCTAAAGGGATAGAGTACGTTGAGGATTAGGAGGAGGATTCTAAGGGATCTTCCCCATAGGTTAGGAACCGAATTCTTCCTAACCAAAATGATAGGGATATACATCCACCTCATACACATTTGAGCAGGTTCTCAAAGCTTCGTTTTTCCCCTCAAAACACCACCAACGCACCTTCCATGAAAGGAAAGAGCACCGTCGGTGCACCTAGCAGTGGGAGACAAATCATCGATAGCGGCGCACCTAGAATAAAGGAAAAGAGTGCCATTGGTGCACCTATAATGAAGGGAAAGAGTGTCAACCTTCCTAAAGAGGGAAAAAAGGAAATAACAACCTCACTATAAATCAACTTTATCAGAGAGAAATTTAGGGATTAAGCAAAGGGTTGACACGTGGATCAAGAGGACAATATTTCGATGTAACAGATAGAAAAGCTGGATAAGGAAGGAATGCACACTTGCTAAACTGGACAGTTTGTTAGTTGGAAATATCTTATCCATAATCTTTCCAAAGCGCTCCAGGAGTCAGTTTTGGAAAGTTTGACCACAGAAATGGAATTGGGTACAAACTAGCTAGTGTAGGACCTAGGAAATTAATAAAAAAGATTAATTATTTTATACTAAGTATTGGAATGGGCTTGGATTATTCCAACACCTGTATCCATTTATTCTTCTGCGAGGATTCTTTAAAACATGTGGGTTCTTCATTAATAAGATTTTTCATTACTGCCACATAGTTTGAAGGGATTCTTTGTCTTTTTCTTCCTTTTGGTGCACCATATCTTTTTGCTTCCTTGATTACATCATGAGCACAAGCTGGTCTTCTTTTTTTTGATATCATCTTATGGGGTGTTTCAATAAGTCCTTGAGGTTCTTCAAGGTCATGATATTCTTGTATAGGAGCTTCTTCAATGTCTCCAATTAGTGGCTCGATAACTTATGTGGCTCTAGGAGCCTCCTTCTCTTCTTCATCATCCTCATCTGCAAGGATCTTTCTGGATTTGGTGAAGGCTGCATCTTCATCAAATGTAACATCTCTACTGATATCGATATGGTGGAATCCTGGAATATAAATTCTATAAGCTTTTGATTGTTCATTGTATCCAACAAATATTCCCTTGTTTCCTGAAGGTTCCAACTTTGATCTTTTCTCTTTTGGAACATGTAGGTATACAGAACAACCAAATATCATTAGGTGGCTTACTTTGGGATTTTTACCAGTGAACATTTCTTCTGGGGTTTTGTTTCCAAGAGAACTGCGAAAATTTAATTCTAGACATAGACTTTGGTTCTTATTTCTTATGACCATATATGCATAGGAATATCTTAATCATGGATAATTTCTCTGTCTTCTTCCATGATGGATCTATTCTTTCTTCCAGCTACTTCATTTTGCTATGGATTACAGGGAGTGGTAATCTTTGGGTAAATGAATTAAAGTGGGTAACACTTTTTGGCCAAATTTGGTGATGAAAATCTGATTTTTTACTCATGTGCTAGATAGAAGCCCTCGAAACGCATATA
This sequence comes from Pseudotsuga menziesii, assembly GCA_001517045.1. Lineage (NCBI taxonomy): Eukaryota > Viridiplantae > Streptophyta > Pinopsida > Pinales > Pinaceae > Pseudotsuga > Pseudotsuga menziesii. The sequence continues at coordinate 80,663 of LPNX010659977.1, read as the reverse complement.
TGCCATGTGAATTTCAACTTATAGTAAAAAAAACAAATTGTAGAATATTATGTTGGCTTCCCAATCAATTGTTTTTTTAAATATTCCAATGTCATTTAATGTGTGAAATTTTGCATTTAATGAACCGTGTGACCTGGAAAATTTGAAGAAGTTAATAAGTGGATCGTGTCCCACCCAAATAATTCAATCTTACATTAATAATTTAAAATATATATATATGAGCATGATCTACACAAAATGCACTGTGGTCTGCATATTTTTTTTGTTAAATTACTTCACAATATACAATTATTTATTATTTTTCGAAAGTGACCACATCTGATTTCAGCATCATTTTATACACATGTGTGTCCATCCAAGATTTTTTTCACTGTTTTCAAAAATTGAAAAAACAAAGATACCCTTTTGAAGAGGACATGTTGATGTGTGGGATGTGCATTTTTAAGAAATTTTTGGATGTGTGCATTTTACCTTGTGGATTTTTCTTTGAGCTTCTTTGAAATTGTTGTCAGGTTTTCTAAGTGTAAGTTTTAGAACTAATTAAAAGAAACCATATGAATGCAAAAATGCATGCATGATACCTCAATAGATATATGATTTGGTGATGAATTTATCGATATGAACTCTGCTCAGTTATGTGCCATGAATGACAGGGCTTACACCCCTAGAAGACTGATTTTCCTGTAAGAGCGATAATTCTCTGTTTTTTAGGACCTTGATTGAGTTATGGAGCTCAATCAAGGTATTAAAATCCCTCGATAGATCTACCATTAAAACCTTGATCGAGGTCATTATGAAAACCTCGATCGAGCTACGGCCTCGATAGAGGTCCTATTTTTGTTAAAAACCATACAAAAGTGCCCGAGAATGAACTTAAGCATTGATGGAAATAATTCCATTCCAACTACGTTCCTAACCTCATTTCCCACCCAAATTCCTAAATAAATTATATATAAACATAAAACATAAAACATAAACATGTTACTGATTTTATCCTTCGCAATTAACTAACCTATTTGAAACAATGCTTGTAATCTAATGCAAATTCAACATTGTGTATTGTGTTTACATATTGTTGTAAGTATGAATTTGGATTGTTGATCTTGATCACAATGGGAAGCAAGAAGCATTGGAGTAAAATATCCACTAGGAATGAAAGCAACACCGAAGAAATAAGAGAGAAAGATAGAGAAAGAAAGAGGAAAA